>JAJJMC010018431.1:185898-278507 GCA_023531435.1 Papaver californicum | reverse complement strand
ATGCATTGGGTCATGCATCACGGCATAATAGTGCCTTAGCACTATGATGCTCCAACTTATGCAACTTCGGCTTGGTGATGCATATGGTCATGCATCACGGTATAATAGTGCCTTAGCACTATGATGCTCTCACTTACGCAACTTCGTCTCGGTATAATAATGCCTTTTGGACTATCATGCCTCCTCGAATAATAGGGCCTTAACACTATAATTCAAGGTCAAGGAATCCACACCCCAATGCATATCCGGGTAAGCTTTATATGCTTAGGATGAAGCTTCAACCCAGGCCATGACGCGTCCATGGGTAAGCGTCAAGCGAAAATTACGGGTGTTACATTCTTACCACCTTCAAAGAATTTCGTCCCCGAAATTTAACTCAAAACTATTGTGGACAAGATTCATCGATTAAGGTTTTCTATGCATATGTCCCATTCCATGATGCACAAAAATCAAGGGTCCAATGTTTGTTAGTGAGGACAAATTAGAACCTTCTGAATATACGTCCCATTCCGCATATCCCAGAATCCTAATTGGGCCTACGATTTTCCATAAATGCCAATTGAGACCTTCCGAACATACGTCTCATACCGCATGCTCGAGGATCAACAAAGGTTTTTATAACTTTAACGAGAAAACTCAAATTGGATCCCTAAACATGCGTCCCATACCACATGCTCAAAAATGCAAAAGAATTTACTCAACACGAGATCTTAAGTGGACGTCCCATACCATAAACTTAAGAGTCCCCAAAAGTCACATCGGTTGAAAAGGGTCATCGCGAGTTTATGAATAGTTTTTAGCGTAGTACTGTGAGGACCAAGCTCTAATGCCAGTGCAGTTGGATACAATCCATCGTCCCAGACGATCTTCCACTCGTAAGTGGGTGCTATCCGACCTGACATCGCACACCGTGCCGCACGGGTGAGGGATGATCAGTCCTAGTGCCAAGGGTAGTCGGATATCATCCATCGTTCCAAACAGGTTTCCTGGCAAACTCACAGCACACTCGAGTGCGTCCAAATCTTAACGAAGTAACTAGCGAGTTACAATTTCTTTTGTATAGGCACTTGGCCTTATTTATCCATTCTATTTTCGCACAACAGTTGGCCTACTCTTCAAAATTTTCCATTTCCTTTGAAGGAAAATTTTGTAGTCATAATACAAAATGCTCACCGACGAGTCCAAAATTCACAGTCCCTAGTGTTTTTCTCGGAACTTGCTCTGATACCATTTGTCATGGACCGGAAAATTCCGCCTCCGACGCGCTGCGCTGGGCAGGCCAGAACTCCCCGATGCGTGATTTTATAGAGTGTAACCCGATCTTAAATCCTAACTTCTCGCTGGAAGGTGCAGGTAAATTTTTGCTTTCCAAGTCTACCTTGTAAGCATTATACTCGAAACGTAGTTGCCACATTATTCAAGCTACGTTTATACCGTTCCATGCATATTTGCCTTTCCAAACATGCTATGCAAGCATGGTACTCAAACCGTAGTCTCCATATCTTTCCAACAGACCCTTGACCTACAAAGGGTGCAAGGCCATTATTGCCCATGGTGAATGCCTTTGACTAGCATACCATTCCAACTTACCCTCATTATACCAAGGGTTGAAGGCTATACAAGCTAATGGGGATGCCTTTGGCAAGCATCACATAATTTTACTTTATTGTCCAGGCCTAACTCATGCCTTGGACCAACACCTAGGCTATTTCAAGCTTAAGCTTTCGCTACATCAATTTCGCTTCGACCATGCGCTGGAGCTTGCACTTATCTTGTTCTTGCCAAGAGTGAAACATCCAGGCACATGCCATTCCATGCCGCGACGGTTCCAAGGAAGTATGAACAATCCATCAAATGGAATTACAACTACCTCATCAAGTGTGTGAACAATCATCTCTTGCTTAGCATTGGTGAGCCAGATGATAGGAGTTACCATAATGTCGCAATCATCTCCAAAATTAGATGATATAAGCGACTAAGTGCTGCACCTCAATGTATTGTATTGCGGCTGCCTACGTACCCAACCTGTACCTTGATGGGATCAAGCATGACCGTAGTTCATCAAAGGGTCAATTCGAAAGGGACAAACAACTTAAGATTATTAAGGCAAAACCAACTTCGATTCTAACTCAATTGCAAGGAAAAAGGCCAAGAAAAGCCTAGTTCGGGTAGGACAAAGGGTTTTCGCAAGGTATGCACTAGCTTGTCCATAACTATCGCTATTTATTATGCAAATATGCATTATCAAGTACGTAACACGATCGAAAGATGTTTTCTCATAATTCAAGCTTCATCGGTTAAGCTACCAGCATATTGATGCTTATGCATCAAGTATGCTCCAACGTATAGGTTATTTCACATATCTACATGTGCATTACCCCTCATGCACATTCAAGCTTCATCGGTTAAGCTACAAGCATATTGATGCTTATGCATCAAGTATGCTCCAACGTATTGGCCACTTCGCATATCTATATGTGCATTACCGCTCATGCATATTCCAACAAAGCTCCTTCCGTATATATGTTGTATTTTCATTTCTACAAACAAATATTAGAAAGGTAGGGGTCATCCATCGACTGCAAGGCCGCAAATGAAGATTTCTTGCCAAAGCCAAGCGAAGCATTCTCGGGTAAGCTATAGTTAAACACGCTGATGAGCATCAAGTATGCTCAATCGTATAGGCTACACCGCATTCATATGTGCATTACCGCTCATGCACATTCAAGCAAAGCTCCCTCCCTATATATGTTTTATTTGCATTTCAACAAATAAATATTTGAAAGGTAAGGGCCATCCATCGACTGCAAGGCCGAAAATGAAGATTTCTTGCCAAAGCCGAGCATTCTTGGCTCGGTGATGCATTTTCGATAATGCATCACGGCATAATAATGCCTTAGCACTATGATGTATTTATCGAATAACGACATTGTCTCGGTGATGCATTGGGTCATGCATCACGGCATAATAGTGCCTTAGCACTATGATGCTCTCACTTACGCAACTTCGGATCGGTGATGCATTGGGTCATGCATCACGGCATAATAGTGTCTTAGCACTATGATGTTCCAACTTATGCAACTTCGGCTCGGTGATGCATTGGGTCATGCATCACGGTATAATAGTGCCTTAGCACTATGATGCTCTCACTTAAGCAACTTCGACTCGGTATAATAGTGCCTTTTTGACTATCATGCCTCCTCGAATACGCATCACGCGTAATAGGGCCTTAACACTATAATTCAAGGTCAAGGCATCCACACCCCAATGCATTGGGTAAGCTTTATAAGCTTAGGATGAAGCTTCAACCCAGGCCATGATGCGTCCATGAGTAAGCGTCATACGAAATTTGCGGGTGTTACACTAAGTGAGAAAGAAATAGGAAAATTTCCTAGTCAAACAGATCCTAATCCTAGAGGAGACAAAACGTTCAATCATGTGAATTCTGTTACAACCCTTATGAATGGAAAGTCAATTGACAATAAGGTAACCATGCCTGATAGTGGACATACTTTAGTTCCACCTTCTACTTCCCAGAGGATCCAATAGCCGAAGAAACTGAAACAATCTCTAAAGAGTCAATTACAGTTCCTGATAGAACTACTTTTGTGCCTAAATCCCCATACCCACATTTTTTAGTACCAACAAAGAAGGAATCGACTTTCAACGAGATAATAAAAATATCTAAGCAAGTGAACATTAATAATTTTGTTGTTAGAAGCAATTAGGCAAATGCCTGATTATGCCAAGTTCCTGAAAGATCTTTGTAAACGAAAGCGTAAGTTTAATGTACATAAGAAAGCCTTTTTAGATGGTCAAGTAAGTTCAATCCTTCTGAACCAAACACCCCCTAATTATAAAGACCCTGGATGCCACACCATATCTTGTGTGATTGGTAATCACGTAGTTGATAAGGCATTGCTTGACTTAAGAGCTAGTGTTAACTTACTCCCCTATGATGTGTACACCCAGCTAGGTCTTGGTAAATTGAAACCGACCAAAATGACACTGCAGCTAGCTGATAGGTCTTTCAAAGTCCCTCGTGGTGTCATAGAGGATGTTTTTATTGAGGTTGATAAGTTCATTTATCCAGTGGATTTTGTTATTTTAGATACCCAGCTTGTTCAGAACCAAAGTGCTCAAATATCAGTGATTTTAGGTCCCCATTTTTAACCACATCAAATGTTGTCATCAACTCTATAACATTAATTGAGGTTGAACAAATCTTTCGTTAATATGACCACTGAGCTAAATGTCTTTAATGTTATTTACAGTCTTCTGAGATGAATGATTTAGAAGAGGTGAACATGATTATCACTTTAGTTCGTGATTCTTTAGCCTGCACTGTGTTTGAGAATCAATATTTGATGAACCTTTCAGTGAATCAGAGGAAGTCGATGAGTCTTTCTTTGATAATATATTATATGACTTTTATGATGGTGTTCGTTTAAATGACCAGTCCATAAAAGAAAACGGATATTGTAATGAACTTACGGACCCTATAATCCAACCAATAGTTTTTGGTCCATTTAAGAGTAATGATGGTTCTTGTGATCGTCAAGTATCCATATTTGAAGTCCCTAACTTGGGACTTGAGTTTTTTGCATCTAATGTATTACTTGAGTTTCTCCAGACTCCACAACTCGATCCTCCTGATATTGTCCATAAGGAGATCCATCTATTAGAGACTCGTCGTTTGGCTGAACCTGTTTATCAAGACACTCATATGGAAGCTAAATGGCCACCCCAGATAAATCCAGTTGTCTTCAACGAAACCTTACATAAGGTTGTGCTCAGTTTGTTTATTTGTATAATCCACTAGAGGTGTCTTATATTTATGTCAGCTCTATTTGATATTGTTGATCCACAGTTGTTTCAGCTATTGGTATATGATCTTGAAAAGAGAACTAGCCTTTTTGTGGTATTTAATGTTTCACTGAAGACTTTAAATTTATCACTTCTAGGGAGGTAACCCATGCTCTTGTGACACAGTAATATCCATCCTTAACTCTTTTCTTCAGTTGGTAACAGTTTCTCCTTGTTCATGCTTCTAATTTCATCTTTAGAACATTGAAGACAATGTTAGATTGGGGGTATAGAAGAAAATTTTAGTTGTAATATTAAACTCAAAAATTTAGAAACTTGTGAACAATTCAGGATAACACTGACCATTCTAGGTAGATGTAAACAATTTTTTTTTGTCTATAGAAGTTGGTGTGCCCAGCTAAATGGTCTATTCATAAAAGGACAGATCTCAAGTGTTAGAAATAGCATGATAGTCGTCACCATATCTCGGAGTCGTCACCATATCACGTTTTGTTTTTATTTTTTTGCAATTTTTTGTGTTTTTCTAAGTGATTTGGTGGGTCACTAGTATCACCAGGATGAGGTAGATTGATAGGAATCAAGCCCCATTATTCTAATTGAACTTGACCAATAATTAAAAAAAAACACTTTGATAGCAATATGTGTGTGTACTCCCTGTCTCCGTCGCCTAAGCAAGCGTGGAATGTAGGATCCATGGGAACTATCATGTAATCTGTTGACAAGGAGCATGCGCTTAGATTCAAAAAATCTAATCATGTAGTCGATTTTTTTTTGTATATATTCAATAAATCGACCGCTGGGACCCTTGTATGTACCAGCTGAGCATATATACGACTGGTACATATATTCTAATCATGTAATCGATTCAGACCAGTGTGTGCGTTTCTCAATCCATTAAGGTTCATCTTAGCATGATGTTCATACATATATTCTGAGAAACACCGTTTACCTTAGTCAACGTGCGCACAATTCTATCTCCATATCCATCTTCTTAATCTATTCATATAATTGTGGTTTGTTAGATTCCGAGTATCATGGCCTATTGTACGACTTTCTGAGTAGTTCTTTGTTTTCTCATATATGAATTTTAATACGCTCGAGTGCAAACTCGTGTACATCAATTGGATTCAAAACAGGGTAATTCCTCTCGTAGCCAAAGAATTTCGTAGCCAACTAAATAGCATGTTTAGTGTCTACCCTCAATGATTCACAAGTAGCTAGAGTTTGGAGTAAAGGTTTTGTGGGTATACCTCTTGTAAACCCTCATGAGACAAAACAGGTCCATTAGGGAAACCTAGGGGTTTAAAGGCTTGTTGCACAGTAAAGTGCAATCACGATGCCTGCGAAAGTGAGTTAGGATTTATTTCTCTTTTCTAGATTAGATTTTCACGAGGAATAACAAATAATAAGTTTTGGGGTATTTGATAGACACATTTATGTGTCTGATTTGATCCCAATTTGTATATTGTTATCTCTCGATTTTTGTACTAATATTGTAATTTATTGTGTTTTTAGGTACTTTGGAAGAATAAATAATCGTGGAGAAATTGGTGAAAAAAGTGATAAAAGCACCCTCATTTCTGATAAGGGAACCCCCACAGAAGAAATGATAAAGGCACCCACAAGTTGGATAAAGGCACCCACCTACTTGAATTCAAAACAAAATTGGCAGGATGTTTTGGAAGAGGAATCTGGGAAGTTTCTGTAATCGTGGAATTCTTTAAGACAATATATCTTGTCTTAATAAGGATGTTTGACGTGATTAGAAAGAAAATCGAATACTAAACTCTTGCCAAAAACAGGTTCACGTTAATAAAGGAAAGGGAAATATTTTCTCACTTCTCGGCAGATTTGATAGGATTTAAGAGCAAGAAAGATATTCTCTGAGTTTATATCATCGAGCATATTGGAAACAAAATCTTATCCTCGAATCTAAACAACTCAGAAAGATAGAGAATAAAAGATTCAAAGAAGAAAATAAAACATCGAGATAATTTTTCATTAAATGGGAAGATCTGCCGAGAAGATTTGAAGAAGATTTGGAGTTGTTCTCGTATAAATAGAGTGCTGGGAGGCTAACAGAGGGTTATCGAGTAATTGGGGGAGGCTGGCTTGGCCGGAATCAAGAAGAGAAAAATTCATATTGTTTCTGCAACTCACGTGGTGAAGAAGAAGAAAAATAAAAAGACACCATTAAACTGTTGTTAAACTCGTTGCCATTTCCTTAATAATTCAACATTTTTAGCAACAGTAAAAGCTACAATAGCAGTGACAGTTTGTGGTTATTAAATACACCAAAGATCCGTTCTTCATCAACTGCGCACAGAAGGAGTCGTTTATTCAATTAAATTATTTAATCTTTCTGCGACTCAGGCTGTTAGTTCTTTCTTGTATTTTTCATCTTTGTAAACAATTTTCGAGCCATGAATAAATATTATAAGAAGTTTTTTACCATGATGAGCTAATTCTCAAGTAACCAAGGCAATGGAGGAAGCTATTTACGCATGATTGATGGGTAATATCCTTTAAATTATTTTATTTACTCTAGTTTTATTTGATTCACTCAATCACTGTTTTTGCAGAGTTTTAAATTGATCACAAAATTTTCTTAATTAGTTGTTATTCAATTTGATAGGTTATGCTTTGTTAAATCATTTGATAATTTATGCTTAATGTTTACATATAATGTTTGAAAATCTGTCTGATTATTAGTGAACTAAGATATAAAAGGACTTAAAAGGTGACTAGAATTTTGAAATATTTATAGTATCATTTAATCATGAAATAGTAGTGGAAACCAGTCTTGTTTTTTTTTTTAAATCTTGATATCACTTCACTTTAGTTTTGTTTATTTTTAGTATTACAAATTAGGTCTAAAATCAATCTTAACAAGTTTGAGTAACGAACACTTTATTTACCACTACTACAATCACATCATCCCTCCTCCAGTCTCGCTTGTAACGTAATCTAGTAAAAAATTTAGATACACGATATCCGTCATGCCTAAAATTCACATTGAAGCACATATGTTAGTACAAACATAGGATTTTATTGTGCTTACGAAACATCAAAGATAAATATATGGGAGTA
The DNA here is from genome assembly GCA_023531435.1 of Papaver californicum. Classification (NCBI taxonomy): domain Eukaryota; kingdom Viridiplantae; phylum Streptophyta; class Magnoliopsida; order Ranunculales; family Papaveraceae; genus Papaver; species Papaver californicum. The sequence goes on along the minus strand of JAJJMC010018431.1, from coordinate 270,590 downwards.
TAAGTTTACCTTGGTTTATACTCCTGAGCACGAAAAAAATTTCCCAGATTCCCTAAATTTGTTTGGCCATGCTTCATATACATATGCATATACAGATACCATCTAATCATGTTAAAAAATAAGTATTTTGTATAAGCAAAGCTGCGTTTACCGTTCTATTAAGGAAACCTAGTATCTTAAGATACCTAAAATATCCCAAATTTGCAGCTATTGGTCGGTTACAACGACCCAAAAAAAAATCTCGCGTCTTTATTTGGAAGCAGTAAATATATGTTATTAATAGAATAAATTTGGAAACACGATATATTCTTAACTAAATATGTTTGAATAGTTGTTTTAAATTTAGAAAAGAGGGATTCCTATACTAAATTATCGGATAACTACATCCTTTGTATCATTGTGCCAAGTGTTGCAAAAACGTATTATATTTTTTATATAACTGGATACTCAAGGAAAATCCCTCATTTTTATAAATCATGTCACTTTTACCGGGGGATGAGCATACATATGTAAGTGAGGATTCAATATTGATGGTGTATCCTGAATATCAACCATGCTTCCAAAGTATATCTGTTTTACTCAATCAATATAAAAACCCATCCAAGATCATTATTTTCCTTAGTAGATATAAAAAGTATTTTGCAATCATCTTCTCCAAATAAACCAACGTTTAATCCCAATACAAACTGTAATAGATTATCTTCTCTTGGTAGCTCAGCGTAAAGAAAAAATAAAATAAAATTGAATATATAATAGTCACTCTGGATCAAATAACTAAGTTGGTAATCACATAATAACTAAAAGAAAGATTGATATAAAATCCATGGTCCGTTAGTTGCTACACCCTCTCAAATACCCATTTCCATGGAGTCCTCAGCAAGTGAACATATCATCAAATGCAATTAGCATGTTGGGTTATAGGAAAACCTGGTATACCCAAGCACATTAAATATGTTAATTTATAGCACAAAGAATTCTAAATTAGACCAATGTAAAAAAATCAAATCAATATACGTTTACCTTCAAAGGTGAATATATATGTCTTTGATCCGTCGGTTACTTGTAGGTCTCTTTTCTCGGGCATTCCACTACTTCGGTATAATGCAAACTGAATTACGTTCCAAATTTTATTCAAGTCGCCACCTTTGTATCAGCATGCTAATTGTTCTTTAAATTTTAATTTTTTTTGTCTGCCTCCTATGACAACCTGTTTACATTTTCACGAAGAGATTCAATGTATTTAATTATCCTGAACTCAGACCCAAACCTTGGGAAAAGATTTATCCATGTTTGCTCCTCCTGCATTGTCTTGGTGGCTTCATATTTTAGAAATGAAGGTATCTTTTCACTCATCTTCTCTAGCATTAAATTTTTTCTACTTTTCTCAATTTTCATAAAATCCCCCATCTCTTGCATATCTTGTATAATCTTCTTCTCATTGTACATCTTTGTTGCTTCAGTTGACATCAAATATCGCATTCCTGGTCAACAACATGCCATCGTGGAGAATATACCTTATAATTAACCGTAAGCATGTCCATGCAATCCACTATATTATATTTTATTAGTATTAATCCGTAGTGAAATTATAAGCATATTTGGAATTATTTAATTAGCAGTTGAATTTACCGATCTTTCATATAATCGTTTAGCTCTTTGCATTTACATAACCAAGTAAATCATAATGTTAAGAGAATCGATAACTAAAATTAAAATTACTTTCCATTTTGATAACCTTTATTGAAGTAAAGATTAAGATGTCATCGAGATAAGGATCAATGTTGAACTGGTATCTGCCTCGATTGCATGCATATTTGCATATGATTATAGTAGCTCGACTGCCCCTTTCGTCATGCATCAAAATATCTTTGCACTACCCTTTGCACCAATCTCTTTTATGATTTAGTTGTGAAATGAATTTTCCTCTTACGTCTGATGGAATATAACTTAATTTATTTATCGGTAGTCTTATATTGACAAATAATATACACCAAGCATTTATTCCGATACAATTTACCTACTAGGATTTAAAGTGTTTCAATTCCTGGCTCAATCAGATCTTGTACTTGCGTATAGCTAAACTTATACTGTAGGAATTTGTTGTCGTAGTAAATGAAGTTACGTGTCTGAGTGGACTGCGTAAAATATAGATACATTTATTCTCCATGTTTCCTAACCTTGAAGTTTTGTAAACGTATTGTGTTTTGTTCTCGTAACTTTTCCGTGTGTCGTAAGCGATGCAATAACATCACAATTGCATGGATTTGACCCCCCTACATCAGAATTTTTGGTATTAGATCTAGTAACCCTAATAACAAATACTTCAAAATATTCCACGAAAAGTAAAAGAATAATTTTTTTACATAAAATATCGGTTCATACAATAGTTGTTTCTAATATATCTGCCTGTATATTTCTTAAAATTACTCTTTTAGTCTCTACTTACATTATCATCAATGATTATCATGTTCAATGCATCCTTCCCGTCCACAGAATTCCATGTTCTCATGATCCTAGCCTTGATCGTATGCCTGAAGATCCCTTCCTTTAGAGACGCCATGGTGTATGTCCGAGGAATACCATGAAGTTTTTGGTTATACCTAAAAATGTGGTTGATGTACTGTCGTCTCTTGTTGATATAAGAAAACAAAGCACAGGCTCATAAAAACACATCAAACAAAGTAATACATGTTCTCTAGTATAATCAGACTTATTACTGGGCAATATAGTATTGGATTTGTTAGTCTCTAAACCGAATTAAAATACATACTTGAGTTCTCCTCGTCTGTAACACGCTTTTGTTTACCCTCGACATCCATTGAGTTACAGGTACGTTGACAAAGTGGATGAGAAAGAAATATTTGTGTGTGTTTATAACTACAAAGGTGTAATTCCGTTCCCTTTTATACAGATTTAAAACTTTTAGGTTATGTTATTGTTAGGTACTAAAAATTGATTCTAGGCAAAACAATATACTGTAGAAGTACCTTTTTTAGATTCGGAGATCAAAATCGTACAGAGCAAGCCTAAACCACGATAGTAGCCGTTCCTCCCCACTTTGATCACGATGAGAGGAAAATGGGTTGATCTTAGGGAAGGGAAGCAAAGAAAGTTGAAGGAAACGAGTCTGTTGAATTGTGTATAGAGTTGTAAAAACTATTGATAAAGTAACATAGTTTGAGAGACTCGTAAGCTTGTTGTATTATCCAAATGGGCTAAGGAGCCTATTTATAATAGTAAAGAGCTCACACGTTTACTTGTAAAGTTGTTGAGATAGTGAAGAGATGGAGAAGTGGAATTCGTGGGTTTAATGGCTTAACCGCATTGGAATCTTTGAGAAACCATATCCCACTACTCTATTAACCACTTCACTCTTACCATGACTTTGTAACTTCCTTATCATGGGATATCGTTACACCCATGTTGCTATAACCGCCAGACCAATACCCCATGTTTTATCCCCCTATTATGATTTGACTTCTCGTAAAGTTAGTGGAGTTTGTTGTAAGATTAAGCTATTGATGATCTCGTGCCAACATATTGTGATTTTGGCTAAGTGTTGGTGCCAATAGCACAAGCAAGAGTAAGGAGCTGAAAGTCGCGCTATATGAGAATTTTTTTTGGCATTAGTAGCGTCATTAGCAGCGCTAAGGCCTTAGCGCCTGTTCTAGCACACTTTAGCGCTACTGGAAGCGCTAAGGCTTTACCGCCTGTGCTAACACATGCTGGCGCCACTAGTAGTGCTAAGGCTTTAGCACCTATGCTAGCACACGCTAGCGCCACTGGCAGCTAAGGCTTTATCCCTGTGCTAGCACACTAGCACCCTTGGCAGCGCCTGTACTAGCACATGCTGACGCTGTTGGCAGGGCTAAGGCCTTAGCGCTTGTGCTAGCACAATAGTGCCACTGGCAGCGATAAGGCCTTAGCGCCTGTGCTAGCACACTAGCGCCACTGGCAGAGCGCCTGTGCTAGCACACGCTAGCGCTACTGGAAGCGCTAAGGCTTTAGCACCTGTGCTAGCACACTAGCGCCCTTGGCAGCACTAAGGCTTTAGCGCTTGTGCTATCACATGCTAGCGTTGTTGGCAGGGTTCAGGACTTAGCGCCCGTGCTAGCACACTAGCGCCCCTTGGCAGCGCTAAGGCTTTAGCGCCTGTGCTAGCACATGCTAGCGCTGTTGGCAGGGTCAGTCCTTAGCGCCTGTGCTAGCACACTAGCGCCACTGGCAGCGTTAAAGCCTTAGCGCCTGTGCTAGCACACTAGCGCCATTGAAAGCGTTAAGGCCTTAGCGCCAGTGCTAGCATACTAGTGCTACTAGAGCTCCTGGTAGAGCTAAGGCCTTATCGCCTGTGCTAGCACATGCCAGTGTTGCTGGCAGCGCTAAGCCCATTTCTTCCCTAGTGCTTGTTTGGCGCATCGAGTTTAGTACCTTTGTTAGCTTTTTTTCCTTTTGACTTTTCTTTCTAGCTTTTGGCACATGTGTGTTCTGCTTGTTTGCGTTAAGAGCATGGCTAGGGTTTTTCCAAGGCTAGAACTTCCTGTTCACCACTAGCTTTGACATTTGCTAATGTTGTGTCCATATTTATGGCCTATTTAGTGTTTCTCAGTCGCATGAGATTTTAATGTTAGTGTTATGCTTCACTTTTATGTAGTGCATACAAAGCATATTCAAGAGATTCAGTCGTGGAAGTTTGTAATCTTGATATTATGCTTGATGCGACTTTAAACTTAGATGGTATGTATCTAAATTAGCGTTTTTATTCAGATATGGCGCAACCTCTATTCTGAATGTCTACAATTTTGTATAATCAGTGTTTTATTAACACAAATAGCTTATATGAATGCACATGAAATAACAATGGTTTAGCAAGGTAAATCCCTGAAATTCTGGAAGTGCATAAATATATAAAGAGCTACAGAGCTAATTTATCCATGAGCTGAATATGCATTCTCAATTCTCTTGCGGAATGTAAGATAGCAATATGTATTTATAATTTTGATATCAGGTCAGGAATTTATACATATTTATTTCATGCTTTTGTAGTTAGGAGAAAAGCAATATTAAAATTTTCTCCTTTGTCAAAAATCCACCATCAATATTAAGTCCCCTGCTTAGCACAAAACGAGTAATGTTGCGTGGTAAGCACTAGATGGTGGTCTGCCAGACGAAGTAAAATATGGATTTTTACTGTTTAGTGGTTAGATATCACTAGAAAAGTAGCAGTTGGTTGAGCAAGTTTTGTTTTTTCTGCGATTGTACTCTTAGGTATATGGAGCATTCTTCATCTAACGTAACAAAAACGAGAAGGAATTTGGAACATTAGTTGGTTGTAGAGAATGCTGAGGCAATGCTGAGGCAATGCTGCCGTCAGAACATTAAGATGAGTGTTGAGGCATTGCTGCCTTCAGACCCGAAGATGAGTGTTATCCATGAACACTAAGATGAATGCTAAAGCATTGCTGCCGTCAGAACACTAAGATGAGTATGGAGGCAGTGATTCTGCCTCCAGAACAGTAAGATGAATGTTGAGGCATTGATGCCGTTTAAACACTAAGATGAGTGTTGAGGCAGTGATTCTGCCGTCAGACACGAAGATGAGTGTTGAGGCGTTGATGTCGTCGGAACACTAAGGTGAGTGTTAATGCATTGATGCCGTCAGAACACTAAGATGAGTCTTGAGGTGGTGATTCTGCTGTCAAGCACGAAGATAAGTGTTGAGACAGTGGTGCCGTAAGAACACTAAGATGAGTGTTGAGGCATTAGTGACGGTAGAACACTAAGACGAGTGTTGAAGCAGTGGTGCCGTCAGAACACTAAGACGAGTATTGAGGCATTGTTGTCGTCAGATACGAAGATGAGTGTTAGCCGTGAACACTAAGATGAGTGTGGAGGAAGTGATTCTGCTGCCAGAACACTAAGATGAGTGTTGAGGCATTGATGCCGTCAGAACACTAAAATGAGTGTTGATGCAGTGATTATACCTTGAGACACGAAGATGAGTGTTGAGGTATTGATGTCGTCAGAACACTAAGATGAATGTTAAGGCAGTGATTCTTTCGTCAGACACGAAGATAAGTGTTGAGTCATTGATACCGTCAGAACACTAAGATGAGTTTTAAGGCATTGCTGCCGTCAGAACACTAAGATGAGTGTTAAGGCAGTGATTCTACCGTGAGACACGAAGATGAGTGTTGAGGCATTGATGCCGTTAGAACACTAAGATGAATGTTGAGGCAGTTATTCTTCCGTCAGACATGAAGATGGGTGTTAAGGCATTGATGTCGTCAGAACACTAAGATAAGTATTGAGGCAGTGATTCTTTCGTGAGACACAAAGATGAGTGTTAGCCGGGAACTCTAAGATGAGTGTTGAGTCATTGATGTCGTTAGAACACTAAGATGATTGTTAAGGCATTGATACCGTCAGAATACTAAGATGAGTGCTGAGGTGGTGATTATACCATCAAACACGAAGATAAGTTTTGAGTCAATTGTGTCGTAAGAAGTTACATATTTTAGTGAGCCAATGTTGTTCAATTGAGTGTGAATATCAGAGATATTGCAGTAGGATTGAACTCTGAATATCATCACATTGATGGATTTTGATGGACAAGTGAGAGGTTATCTCTTTCTCGGACTCCTTTTTTTGTTTCCAATTGGTAGTCTAGTGTTGTTGAGGCATACATAAGTAGTGGCTTAGTCCCACTCTTGTTATGATGATATGAGTGGGAGGTCTTGTTGCTACTACCATTGTTGATCAAATAATCTGGTCGATGAAGGTGACTGTGTTAAATCTCTAAAACTGAAGGAGCCTTCAGTCCCCATGTGTAGCTACTTTGGCCTGCTACTAGACAAAGGATGATTTGATAATATCGCCATGAGTTCATTCCTCTAGGGTCTGATCAGGAAAGGGAAGACGGAAAGGTTGATACCTCCTATTGTTGTTGTTGTCTTTGCACACCAAGGATGGAACAAGAACTTAAATTAAAATTGGAGCCCTCGCTGGTGCCCGGAATGTTGGATCTCAACTGGGACGTTTTCATGGGCATTGACTTAATAAAATTATGTCTTATCTTGACCCTTTGGTTTATAAGCTTGTTTTACCCTCTCTGGATTTGATGATGGAATGTTTATATGGGCGAAGTCCTCTAGAGACATCAAGGGGGTGAAGAATATGATCTAAAAGGTATCGTGTTGCTGACGTGGTGATATGGGTGTCTTCAAAGACTATGTTCCAAGAGGCGTCTCTTGAGACAACTTCTGAATCCTTAATTGTTATGAGATGTGTTACGGTGAGTAGTCCCTTGTCACACCTCTCTTTGATTTCTGAAGTTATATTATCTGGAGTAGGCTTGGGATGCGTCTTAGCCTCGTCAGGGGTTACAGACACCTATCAAATATGATGGTGTAGTTGGGAGAGGTGAAGATCCTTGCGATGTGCCTTTAGAGAGTGGAGGACCTTGACTCTTTGATTGACCTTCTCTTCTGTGTAGAAGAGGTTCTTGATATGTGGGGAGCTTATGTAAACCCTTAGTCCCCGAGTGTTGTTCACATAATTCTTTGAATGCAGCTGCTGAAGACAATGCTCCATGTGGTGTCTTTGCGTATGATTCCAATGCGATGAAAACTTCACCAACTGAGTATCTGAATGTTGTAGTTGACTTTGACTTCAAGTTTGATAGGATCCGACTCTTGGAGGAAGCTGAGACAACTAATCTTGTCGTCGGATAGCTTTGTCGTTTTGAGCCGTTAAGGGGAACTTAAATGAAGTAGGTGCATCTTCGGTTTAGAAGTGATTACAAGGGTTAGAGGTGATGCTGGAAGACTATTATGAGAGTTGAGGCTTGTAACTGAAGCCCTTGCACAAGTAGAGTTAGCATATGTTGATAATTCTGAACCATTTTTCAAGGATTTCTTTCTGAGTAGTTGGTTTAGAGAGTTTTTATGTGTTTCTGAGATACCCATTTTTTTTGTTTTATATCGGGGTTTTGATTAGGTAGATTGAAAGGTTTGCAAAATATTTTTCTAGATAAAGAAATAATACTTTGTTCGATTGAAATCCTAAGTATGAATGCAATGTGCTGCAATTATTTTATTGGTATTTACAAGTTTATATCATTTACCTAATACAGTTTTAAAGACCAAATGTGGCTTTTCTATATGAGAGGTAGTAGTGTCTCCGATTGGGTTTCGGTATCTCAGGTTGATGACACATTTCAGAATGATTGGTTTATTGGTTTTAATGTTCCCAGTAGAGATGATTTTATCCCTTTAATAAATATTTAAAAAGGGTCATCTTCCTCTCCAAACCGTCAAGTTCTGGTAGGGTTGACACTCGTGTCAAGTCCCCAAGACTTGATGGGACTCAGGACAACTAGTTTTAAAGAGAGTTGTTAAACAAGACTTACTTGTAGGACAAATCCATGGGTGTACAACATCACCTTTCCTCTATGCAGTCGTTTAGTGTCCATACCCGTTGCTTGGTGATATTCTGGAGATGAGCCATTTTTAGAGCCTGTTGGCTTGTTGACGCATACTGGTGGGTCCCTTAGTGACTATTCTGCAGAGATGCGTCGAATCTTGACTTATTGTTGTGGATCCAAGGACGTCCCAGAATCATGTCGTAATCTGGATTTACATGATTATTGTTGGTGGATTGGAAGAGGACACTCCCATCCATAAAATGGTAGTGGTAGTAGTCTCTTCTGGACCTTTATGAAAAAAGAAGTTTGATTGATGCATCACTGGTTGCTTTATTTGGATGGGGATCTCTTCATCATGTCGAATGTTGATTCGAGAACGTGAAACTTACTATACTTAAGGACTTTATGTCTGGTGATCCTTTTGATGTACGTGGTGAGTCTTTGAAGAATGAATTAGCAGCTCAGCCGAACTTGAAAATTACTTATGGAGTGAGGCATGACTCGATAATCATCTTGACACAGGTATCTTGAATCATCCTTTATTTAAGCACATTATTTTACTCAATGATTTTAATTCGTCTATTGCAGTCGTGGCTCCCGAATTACTTTGTATCTGATAATATAGCGAATGATACTCTTTAATCTGGAATGAAGAGACCGCGGGTACTTATGCCTTGTCTTTGATGAATATATTTGTATAACTTGGGGGCGTAACTCATCAGAGTGACTTGAGTATTCAACCCTTTGAATTTGGTATCCCGGTTGTTCCTGGTGCTTCAGCTGCTTATGTCGTGAGTAAATCTTCCTTTAGAAATTCCAGAATAACGATTCCATGTCTTGTTGAATTTGACGGATTCTGATTCTTGTGAATAACTGTTATGCTTAGATGATTAGCAACGCGAATACTTCGATGTTAGAAAGCACCGTTTTTGTTGGAAGCACTGAGGAAGAAGACAAAGATGACCAGGGACCTGAGAAATCATCTCATACTGAAGTGATTGAAGAATTCGGGGCTGAAAATGAAGAACTTGGTGGTGAATCACATTGCGAGGTGCCTTTTGCTTCTGATAACTTGTTTTACAATCATAATAGCATAATTATAACTCTTAGACCTCCAAAACGTGAAGAACCATGCATGATTTCATGTAGAATTTTGGCGATTTCCGTTGTCAGAAAAATTGAGACTCAGGTCTTCCTGCCGTAATGACCGTAGAATCCTCGCCTGAACTCAGAATGAGGTGGTTTACCTCTAATTATTTATATAATATGAAGATTTAACTTATGAAAAAAGAATTTATGAATCGGGAGTTCGTTTTCTAGGTAAAAAATACCTGACACCGAGCGTCCAGAACTTTTCCAGGAAAATTTTTATAGGTTTTCAGCTGTCATGTAGTCGACCGTTTTGTCTTCCCTTATTAGATCGATTCTCCGATTGGTGCACTCTTTTAGCATGTTGTATTAGACATAAATATGAATAATTTGGTATATAAATCATCCCCAAATTCTTTACCAATTAGCGCCAGTTTCAGTTCTTCCGGAGGGTTATGTAAAAACGTTTCTGGCGACTTTTTTACAAAACGACCCATATATTTTCTAAACCATATGACATGACCCAAAACACTTTTTAATGAATGTTTAGGTTTTTAATGGACATATTTTATGAACTTTGTGATCTATGCTTCAATTCCTTGTGTTTAAGCTATTTTGGCTCATTATCTCTACAATATCCTCATTTTTAGAGGGGAGAATGGACCAAATCAGAGAGATGAACGTGTAGGTGAAAGATTAAAGATTATGATGAGATTTGATGTTAGTGATGTGTATTTTCCATCTCAAAATCACAAGCGATCTTTTTCTGATATGGTTGTTGAAGGAAGAGCTCCGAGTGGCTTTATTGTACAGAACACTGTTATGATAGAGACTGTTCCTGATGTTTTCAGTAGCACTGCTTGAAAAAGTAGTGTCAGTGGTTTCGGTAAAAACATTTTGAGAAATGGAACACAAGAATTAAGAATGGTTGTTGAACCTGAATTGAGTTTGATGATTGAACTAGACCTAAGATCCACCATTTTTTGATGATTGGAGAATTGATTTTCATATGGTTGAAGAATTGGATTGGTGACCGAGAGATTGATCTCCCACTATGGTCGCCAATTGTTAGTACCTAAAAATTGATTTTAGGCAAAACAATGTACTGTAGAAGTACTTTTTTTAGATTCAGAAGTCAAAACCGTACAGAGCAAGCCTAAACCACGATAGTAGCCGTCCCGCCCTGCTTCGGTCACGATGAGAAGAAAATGGGATAATTTTAAGGGAGGCAATCAAAGAAAGTTGAAGGAAACGAGTGTGTTGAATGTATATAGAGTTGTAGAACTATTGAGAAAGTAACAAAGCTTGACAGATTTATAAGCTTGTTGTGTTTTCCAAATGGGCTAAGGAGCCTATTTATAATAATAAAGAGCTCACACGTTTCCTTTTAAAGTTGTGGAGATAGTGAAGAGATGGAGAAGTGGAAGTCGTGGGTTTAGTGGCTTAACCTCCTTGGAATCTTCGGGAAACCATTATTCCACTACTCCATTAACCGCTTCACTCTTACCATGACTTTGTAACTTCCTTATCATGGGATGTCGTTACACCCATGTTGCTATAACCGCCAGACCAATACTCCATGTTTTATCCCCCATTATGATTGATTTCTCGTAGAGTTAGTGGATTTTGTTGTAATCTTAAGCTATTAATGAGATCGTGTCAACACATTATGATTTTGGCTAAGTGTTGGTGCCAATAGCTCAAGCAAGAGTGAAGAGCTAAACTATCGTTAAGAGAGAAAGAAAATTGGCATTAGTAGCGTTGTTGGCAGTGCTAAGTCCTTAGCGCCTGTGCTAGCACTCTAGCGCCACAGGCAGCGCTAAGGATTTAGCGCCCATGCTAGCACACTAGTGCCACTGGCAGCGCTAAGGCCTTAGCGCCTGTGCCAGCACACTAGCGCCACTGGAAGCGCTAAGGCCTTAGTGCCTGTGCTAGCACACTAGTGTCGCTGGCAGCGCTAAGGCCTTATCGCCTGTGCTAGCACATGCCAGTGTTGTTGGAAGGGCTAAGTCCATTTCTTCCCTGGTGCTTGTTTGGGGCATTGACTTTAGTAGCTTTGTTAGCTTTTTGGCCTTTTGGCTTTTCTTTCTAGCTTTTGGCATATGTGTGTACTGCTTGTTTGCATTAGGAGCATGGCTAGGGTTTTTCCAAGGTTAGCACTTACTATTTCCATGGTTATTGCATGTGCACCACTAGTTCATATTTATGGCCTATTTAGAGTTTCTCAGTCGCATGAGATTTTAATATTAGTGTTATGCTTAACCTTTGTGCAGCGCATACAAAGCATATTCAAGAGATTCAGCCGTGGAAGTTTGCAATCTTGAGATTATGCTTGATGCAACTCTGCAATTGGATGGTATGCATCTAAATTAGCATTTTTATTCAGATATGGAGTAGCCTCTATTCTGAATATCTGCAATTTTGTATAATCAGTGTTTGATTAACACAAATAACTTATATGAATGCACATGAAATAACGAGGGTTTAGCTAGGTAAAGCCCTGAAATTCTGGAAGTGCATAAATATATAAAGAGCTACATAGCTAATTTAGCCATGAGCTGAATATGCATTCTCAATTCCCTTGCGGAATCTAAGATAACAATATGTATTTATAATTTTGATGCCGGGTCCGGAATTTATACATATTTATTTCATGCTTCTGTAGCTAAGAGAAACGCAATATTATAATTTTCTCCTTTGTCAAAAATCTACCATCAAGATTTATACTTTGATCGTTTTTTTATGAAGTATTACACTTTCCTTGTGTTATCACGTTTCTTTATTTAGTTATTGGTATCTCACTGAAATTATATTTCCTAATTAAAATATGTTTCTTTATTTTCCTATGTTTATTTTCCTTAAGAACCCAAGTTTATGATTTAAAATGGCAGGTAATAGTGAACATCCGTAGTTAGAGTTCGCATGAATTCTAAGCATTTGAGTCAGTATGGTAGTAGAATACTATTGCCATGATTTGCATGTGTTATTTCTTTGTTAACCAATAATTATAGAATCTATAATCCGGAGGAGTATCTTAACCTATTTTGTTTCTCAAATTGTATAGTGTACATAATGACTACTGAACTGTCGATTCATGTATTGTTATTTTTATGTTGTATAAACAGCCATTACCATACAAATGCTTAAAGATAATCTTAACAGGGAGAGTACTCGAGACTGGGTCTTATATTGATGGTAACTTCTTGAAACCTGAGTATGTAATTTGCAGAGGTGAATATGTGTTACAGAAAAAATTTATTCCACCGAAAGGAGAAAAACGACAATTTAAATGTGTGCTTTAGCAACACAAGTGTATAATATATTTTGTTGGTTATAAAATCAGATAACCATAGCGTCTCAATAAAGGGCCAATAGACCAAATGTTGGGTTTGGTCATTTTAGATTAGAGAAACTAAGGTATCAGATATTCGAAAATCGTTATATAAAAATACAAAGAACCACTGATATCTGTAATAAAATGCTCACCAAACTATTATAAAAAACACTTTTTGTGTCATCAATAAGAGCTATAATAAAATCCCTGGCAATATGGTCTTCAAACGATATAAAGAACTATCCTACTCGTAAGTTTGTCATGTTAGCTCCCCTTTATGGCAATATGTATCTATATTTTGCACGAGTTCCCCAGTATCTTGTTCTTGTTGAGCAATTATTTTTACCAGTATTTTGTTTGCACGCCTTTCCTACGATTCTAATACAACAAAAAACAAATTTTTTTAGGAACATTGAATGGAAATAAAATGAATGCATATCTATCACATCTATAAAAAATAATATCCAATACTTTGGCAAAGTATATCTAGTAATTACCTCCGCAATGGACATTATTTTTATAGATTTCAACGCCGGTGTCAATGTATCTTGATATTGCATAGTTTTCTTACCCATTCTCAATGCAGTTTGTGTCTGGTGGTGTTGTAATTTCTGCATATTAGCCTGTACTCTAACATCCCAGAGTTTCTGGAGTTCATATTTATGTTCTAATTCATCGTTGATATGGTATATATACAAAAACAGTTCTATAGCCAGATGACTCTCCATCGACAATTCAAATTTCAAATATGTATGTGCCTCCCAATGTAACTATCTCAGGTATGTCTGTTACAGTAGCCAGATGACTCATCATGCAGTTGTAATTGTACCTTTAGCCTGTTACAGTAATGCATTTATCAGTCTTATATCATTAATGTATACTGTCTTCCGGGCATAATGTGTGTAGTACTGATATTGTTACCTTGGTACATATGTTTTGACATCGCAATTGCATGAGTAATACCATCTTGCATCACTCGAGTTCATATTTTCGTTGTAACTGCACCTGTGATATGCTAGATAATACCACGTCGAACCGGGTATAACAACGACTATTCGTACTTTGCTGGTAAAGGTTGTTCCCTTTCACATACATTACGTTAACATTTAATAAATGACATTTGTTTAATGATGAGTCTGCATTGCACGTACTGATCTTACCAAATTTTCTCTGCTATGGATTAGACTACACCCTTGACGCAAGGTTAACCTATTATAAAAAGGCATTTCCTCGATTGTTTTTTGCTGACTCCGTTTGCCATCAATAAGCATCACTGGAAGGTAGGCTCCATACCTATTTAAAAAGACTATTAATTGACTATATATAGTTATAATTTAGAATTTCTACAACCCCCAATTTTTTTAATTTTCCTACAAACAAATCAACTAATCACCTTGTCCGCAGGTGGTCAACTTCTAGCATAGGTAAGCCTACGTATATTTTTGTTTCCCTTGTAGAGGATAGACAATGCATCCCTAGAAATGTTATTCATCATTCGTTAATGTGTACTATTTTAAATAAGCATTGCTATCTGAGATAATTTGTTGTGGCGTTTACCGTCAAATTTATCCACAAATGTTGATGTTATTACAAGGACTATACATTTTTCCATGTCCTGTAAGAATTCTTTTCCAATTTTTCTAGCACCATCTCCCCACAATGTAACTATTGTCAATCTACCATCCTCGGTATCTATTAAAATTTCCTTTTTTACCGAAAAATGCTTGGATACTTTGTACCTGAGCTCTGGTTTAGATATACCTACCCATAACTTCCATCACGTCTTCATCAACAACATCACAATCAAATTTATGAACTGGAGTTAATATAAGAACATAAATAATAAATATATGTAAACATCATCTCTAGTAAATTATTTGTACAACAGGTAACGTCGCCATCTATTTGCTTGAGCTCCCTTAGATCAATTAGGATGAATTTATGCATTGGTGTATCTTGATGTATATACCATTTAAGGAAAAACGTGTATTTCTTGTGAAGTGTAGTGCCAAATTTCCTGAAATAAGTCTCCATTAAGCTTTAGTATTTGACACCAAGAAGTCTGTGATTGTTACAACATTCTGCTCGTCCAGTTTTTTAATATGATCTCTCTAATTATCTCCTGACATGACAACATGGATTTGTTGTTCCTGAAAATTAAAGAATGGGCAACAGTGCAATGACTTAATATAACAAAGTGATCCCTATAATAATTAATATAATTGAACGACTTATAAATTCATCGAGCAAGATCATACTGAAGTTGAAAAAATCGTCATCATACGTCTGCTTGGTATCCCATGTTCTAAGTATTCTAAATTTTTTCTTGCTAAGTGCCTTTTCCCCTATTTTTCACTTCATTTTATCAGTGTTTTTTATACAAAATCCTGTCCAGCCAAGTAATACTCCTGCCGTCGTGTAAAGATCTTTATATAGACGTCCTTAGAACTATATTCGTAAACCTAGTTGTATTTAATTGTAGAAGATTTTAGTTCTAAGAAATAGATATCTATTGTAACTCTATTTTATTTCCAAAAACTTAGGCCGAGGTGTTTATAACCGGAAGACTCTACACATAGGCTATTAAATCGTGTTTGTTATGTGATGTGACAAATGCCAAACATGGAACACAGCGCGTGGGAATTAGCTTTAGTATTTGCTAAGATTATAGTACCAACGATGTTTGGTATATGTCCTAGCCAACGGACCATGGGTCCGCTATTTTTGGTATTTATACCTTGTTGTTTCATCCCCCCCCCTTTTTTTTTGTATAATCCACTTTGGTTTGTCGTTTTTTTTCCTATGAGTACTGATATCCCAAACCATAAATAGTAGACATGATAAATTGCCTATTATAACATATCTAAAATAGTCACCCGTGACCAAAATAAATCATACAATATAGGTTTTCAATAGTATACAATTATTTTTAGAATTTATAGATTCCGATCTTGACAGATTCCACTAACAATAAATAAGTAAATAAATACACCAAAATTACATACACTGTAGAGACATGAATCTCCGCCAAATTCAGAATTTGAGTCTGAAGCGTTCTCATTGGTCACGTTTTTAAAAGATAGTATATCAATGGGTATGTTACAAAGTGACGTAAATGTCCTAGTCATCACTTCGTGCATGCATTTAGGTCCCTTCGTGCATGTATTGAGATTTGTTTGAAAAGACACTTATGTATCTTATGTTGCTATTTAAGTGTGCATCCGAGTCATTTGAAATAAAAGTCTACATGAATTCTTCACCTAAACTAATAGGAAAAAAGAGTTGGTTTCTTCGCAAATGGTAAGTTTCTATCTCCGCTGCTTTACTCGTAGAGGATGCATTATTTCCTAGTTTTCACCATTTCAATTAATCATGCAGAATCAATCTAAAACATCTCCGTCTAAACAGAAACATTAAATCATTACTTGTTTGTTCATATTACACATACCTTTGTTCAAAACATTGAAATTTTTAGAAAATTGTACTATATCGTAAAAAAATCAGTGTTTCCTTGATCATAAATACATCAATGATTATACAACCTAAAATTTATGGCAATAGAATAAGGTACCATTAAACGTCAGTTAACCCTATATAATCTTAAAATCGTGTTGTATTAAGTTTTTCTCTTAACAAATTTATCCGAAATACCTACTCTGCAATTAATAAAAAAGATTACACTATCTCTGACGTTGATCATACATTGAATCATAAAATGGTCGGAAAACCAATTGGTGACGGTGAATTCAGCAAAACATCGTCAGACAACTCGGAAAACAGTTCAAGCGATGCACACTACTATGATACAAATGAGTCAGAAGATGACATGAGCAGCGAAGCATACCATGAAGATCCTGAAAAACGATACCTCGGAAGACGATCCTGAAGCCGAACTCAATGCAATTGAAAATGATGACGAAGAAGAGCACAACGAGGAGGAGGACAACGACAACGAAGACGACGATGAAGAAGAGGACAGTGATGAGGATGACGACGAAAACGAATCCGAAGACGAAAAAGAGGACAACAAATAAGGTACCAACGACAACGAAGCTAATGAAAAAGGAGAGTGGGGCGAAGAGGATTGCAACAACAAAAAATCCGGCAAGGAAGAATAAGATGGCGAAGTGGATGGCAATGACAACGAATCTGATGATGAAGGAGAAAAGAGTGCAAAAGATAAAAATAACGATGCCAGTTGTGACGATAGTTTAGATTCTTTGGAACCTCCACGTAAAAGAACAAAAATAGAACACAACAACGAAGTAGAAGAAGATTCCGACAATCAACCTGGCTCCAATGATGGACACGACTAAATCTATGTATGTTTTATATTGGTACATTTTAGTTATTT
Source organism: Papaver californicum (assembly GCA_023531435.1). Taxonomy (NCBI): domain Eukaryota; kingdom Viridiplantae; phylum Streptophyta; class Magnoliopsida; order Ranunculales; family Papaveraceae; genus Papaver; species Papaver californicum. Next base: position 253,391 of record JAJJMC010018431.1, on the reverse strand, counting down.
TGCAGTTCATCAGTGTGATGTGTGATACAACATCTAACTATGCAGTAATCTATCTTTCTAAAATTAAGATTTGCTTATACAAATTTATTGAATTCTAAAAGACAAAGACATTACATCTGGATTTTTTTTGTTTTGGATTGGGTTTTTATATATATTCCTGAAAACAAATGATTCGGTTTAAATAGTTTTAATATTTCTACCCCACCATAATATTTTTTTTACTGTGATCATTAAAAAAAAGGTTAGAAAACCTACCATTAAGTCTGTTATACACGGAAAGAGTAATCTTCTCCTTCCATTAAACTGATTAATTAGGATTTCCATAAACGTGGGAATGATTGGGCAATCATTAACTGTAACCTTAGCATAGACAATGACAATGTAGGATATTTAAGTTGTCATACCTTATTTTTATTAAGGTAATAAATTAGACATACACTACAAATATTCATGAGGTTATATCATGAGCAGTTTAAAATCGAGATCGTATAACTATCTTAATTGGATGGATAAAAAAATATCTAATAGTTTATTTATCTGTTTTTAAATTTCTGATTGTGCGTTAGCTTTTAAGTTTAGATAATACCACAACAAAATATTAAGAAAGGTGTATTCTTCTCGTACAAACTTAACTGGTATTGCACATGCTATTGTTCAAGCACACCAATGCTATACCAAGCCGATATAAATACACTAAAAGTATCTGAAATTTAAAATAATACCATTAAAAATAAGTATTTGAATAATCTAAATAAGTTAACAAAGGTAATTAATAGGAAAAAAACTATAATCTTTATAATACGGCAAAACCTTTCCCTGTAAATCAACACAGCTACCCAGCTAGCTATTAAAAAATAACACTATTAAAAACTTTCTTTTTTTAGAAGACACGTAAACTAATTGATCAAAGAAAACATACGATACCCAATTTAGTTATAAATACTATAATCTAAGTCCACACGAGAACATCAAAATCCAAGAATTCTTTATTTCTTAAAAACCATGAATATAAACTTATGGTCCAATGAGTATGCCAAACAAATTCCCAGAACAATAGCCTAAAATATTTCATCTGATAAAAAAATTTAAAACAATTTAAATGAACCCTAACGTATAAAGGCAATACTGGAAAGATCGATTAAATCTTATGAGAATCTTACTAAAAAATACCTATAAGAAATCCAATCCATAGTTTATTCGTATCAGCTAAAAAAAAACTGCCTAATCTTCATTATTTGAGCCTACATTTTTTTTGTGCGCCGAGCTTTTTTGACCGGTGTGCTTGGATGTTTTACTCCCCTGTCGTTACTTGGTGCACGTCTCCTCCCCCTCTTAAATGTCACTTTGTCATTGTCTTCGGTGGTTTGTGGTATACTACTTCATGGCGTGGACACTTGATAGACATATTTTAGTGTCTAAATTATGCTCAATTCTCTGTATTACTAGTGCTCGATTGTGTACTTATTGTGTGATGTTATGTGTTTATAGGTATTTTTGGAAAATAAATATTTGTGGAAAAAATCGGCTCAAAAAGTGATAAAAGTACCTGAAATTGTTTTACTAAAGGCACCCAGGAGTTCTGATAAAGGCACCCCAGTGTTGGATAGAGGCACTCCTTTCCCTTCGTTTGAAAATGCAATTGGCGGGAAAACTTTTCTTTACGTGAAAAGATTACATGAATTAGTTAAAATCCGATTTTTATGGAGTTTTGAAGCATGTGAATCATCATAAAGCGTTTAAGAACATCAATTAGACTCGAACACATCAATTAGAGGGTTTCTCGCCGTGAAACACGGATGGAAAATCCATGTTTTTCCCGGAAAAGGGATTTAGTCCTGAGTTGGATTGGTGGGAGTTTTATTTAGTTTCAGAGAGAATATCTAATCATTAACGATTAAGGAAATCTTGTTAGGGTGTTACAAACCTATATAAAGCAAACAGATCGAAGAAAAAGAATGCGGGGAGGTCGACCGGAAAAATTGAGATAAAAAATATCTTCGAGATTTGGGGTTTGTTAGGTAGAAAAGGGTTTGTTTAAGTCAATTAAAGGGATACAGAGGATTGAGAGAGGATGGGTCAAGCTCAAGAGGCCAACAGAAGGAGAAAAAAATCATCACATGAAAAAATATTTTGATGTTGCTGAAGAACACGAAGAACAGAGAAAAGGCAACGATTTCTTCAACCGTTTTACAACGTTTATGTTGAGATTTACGGCGTTTATCTTCAGTTGCAACAGTTTCTTCATCCCATCTGGAATGGATACCTTAGCATCTGTAACGTTTCTTCAACTGAAAACACTTTTCTGTAACACTGAGAACAGTGGTTTGCAACGCCATTACACTGTTGTGAACCATATGTGTTATTATTTTTTCTTCTTTTTACACACTTTTGAGTCATGAATAATTGTTTTGAGAGTGTGTATATTATAAGGAGATAAACCCAACCACTGGGACAATGGAAGAAGCTATATTTCATGAATGAATGGTAACTATTTTTGATTCTTAATAACTTTTGCATTGATTTTTAAATGATTTATGGTTTTTCTTAATTAGTTGTGATTTTGTTGATGGTGTATGCTGGGACTTAAGAGATTTTGATGCGCCATGCTTGTGATTTACAGTTAATATTTTAGAAATCTACTTTTGGCAAAGAAACAGAGTCAATAAAAGAGTTATAATTATTAAAGAATCATTGTCGAAATCAATTAGAAGTGATTTTAGCGGAATCCTAAGTTCCATTTCTTCTCAATATTGTTAATATTTTTTACTTATTTTCTATTTTAATTAAGAATTAAATCTAAAACGAATCTTCACAAGTCTCAGCGAATGAACACAATTTTACCAATTTTCTGAAACGATCAACACTGTAGAGGAATATAATTTCATATGTAAACAGTTGTTCACTTGAAGAGGAATTTTTTTTTTTTGATACCAATCGCATGCGAGATTACCCGAAGTTCTGTATTCACATCTGAATCCTCATAGTCACCTCCAAGATTAAAGACTTTTTGAACCGCAAAATTATCAGATTGATTGGTTATATTGTACTCCAGGATTACCAACTTGAAAACAAAGGTGCGATCTTTGAGTTTGTCAAACCACCCATGTGCCCTTTCACCCTTGTTAATCTACATTTGCAGACATGTAATACAGTGAGCATGGGATCATAATATATATACCTATAATCAAGTTAACTGTCCACACTAATAAGTCGTTACCTCATTGCATTGTTCAAGTTAATCCACATGCTCTTTGGAAGTAAAATTCATCAATTTTTCTACTGTCCTTCCTATTAACGTGAATACTGCAGTATTCTTATCATCTTTTACAATCAAACCCATTTTGTCCCTGTGTATATTTAAGGTTTAGTAAATCTTGTTGGTTTGTCCATCCTTTTATTAAAAATCGTCAATTATTCTCACCATGGTTATCCTCCTCGAATCTATTTTTGCACTTGCCACACCAAGGCTCACCGTCTTCATCGTACTCAACCTTTTTTTACATTTTCTGCATGCCATGTAGTACTAATCTTTCTTCTCAACCAATCCCATTACTGTCACTTAACAGGTGAATGTTTTACCCTGCCATTTATTTAAAATACCATACACTTAGATATATTTATCCTCAAGAGGTTAACAGAATTAAAAAAAACACACACTTACCATATTCCCAGTGTATTGTATCATGCCAGTTGCTTCCTATATAGTATTTCTATTTTCGTTGGGATCATCCGGTTGTGGCAAGGCAATCATTGTCTCCCAATTTGAGTTTGCATAAATTTTTTATGCAATTTTAGTATGCAATAAAAATCGTAGAATACACATTATATACCGAACACTTACTTTTTCTTGAACTCGTTGACTGCTGGTACATCCAGATTGATCAACACTCTAGATGCAGGTGTAGTAGCTAGGAAAAATATACCTGTTGTAGGATGTAATCGTCTGTTAGGCGTTAAAATAAAGGCTAATGTCAGAACATGTCATCGTTAATCAGTAATAGACCACTAACCTTTAAACTCATTTACAAACTCTCCAGTAACAACAAAAATCATTGGTGTTTTTATGTGTTCCTCTATGACACCCTCTTCAATTAAGTTGCATAATACCCCCCCCCCCCCCCCACAGAGTTACACTTATATCAACCCCACACTGTTTCAACATAAAAATAGAATCAAACACTGATTCGTAACCCACACACGACAAAAAGATTAACTGGTCATAAATAACTTAATTATAATGTTAACTTTTTAATCAAAATTGCTTACTTTGTATCTACGATGACTATCTCTCTCTTGTGCACTTCACCACCTCTTGTTTGATTATTCAATATCACCTTATCAATACCTGTAACAGACTTCAATATTCCAATGACATCTGCAAGTACTAATTTTGTTAGTTATATGTATGTATTATACGTCGCATACAAAACTAAAAGGTGGTTTTATACTTACTTAGATAGAATGAGCTGTCGTTTTATTTTTTTCGATGCACTTCTGAAGTCCATAAAATTAAGTTTCTCCTTAGAAAAGACCAATTCACCAATGTCCAGTTGATTCACTCTAGTAAACTTGTTAAACCACATAATGTTTTTATAATCCACAATCCGGAAACCTCCCTTTGCCGCGGATAAGTTAAATCTCTCAATGAAATATAAATTCTCTTCCACTAACTGGGTTTAAATATTTCTATCAGGTCCTTTGGTACATTTGCTTGCATCTAAGTTTGCTATATCACACAATTAACATGTTTTAGCACGAACACTAAAGACCATGTATAATTCAAAAGATATACACCAACATAAGGGATTTACTTACTTTCTCATCCATTAAGTGAAGTTCCATCGAAAACACTTCCTTGGTTCGATTTCCTGATTTCCATACCTTTAAGACCTTTACCCTAACAACCTTCTGACGAACTTAAGAAGGATCCAGTTCATTAAACAAAGTATAGGCCATGTTTTCTAGTCTTATCTCTGCACATGATATCGCACTCATAAACGTAACAAATAAAATATCCAACAACTGCTTAGAATAAAATAGTTATGTGAATAAGAATAGTTACAAAACAGTATGATCACAGGCATTATTTACTGCTCTTATATAAACATGTAGCCTATATATTAATTATTAATTATGCAAAAAAAAAGGGAGACGTACCTTGGAATCATCTACTATCACCTCTGCAAAATAGTCCTTGATAGGTATGTTGTATACATGATAGTGTGCCTATATATATAGGTTTCAAAGAATCCTGGTAAAGGAAATCAATGTTTCCATATAATTTAAATTGTAGAAGTTTTCGCAATAAAGAAACCATTAGGAGTAAAATAACCAAATTTATATTAGCTTTCCTAAATCCGACAAAACTCAATTATGTTATTTATTATTAATCAACTACCTAAAATAATACACATATACTCAAAATTGTAATATTTTTACGAATAAGGAAATCAGTGTCCCAAAATAACTAAACTTGTATCAATTTTCCTATATGCAGCTTAATTGAAACATGTTGTTTTTTTTAGCCGACTACTTTATATTAGTATACCCAAGTTAAACTGGGCCAGTAGTTAATTGGTAGCCCATTGGTAACTACTCCCATCACCCATTTCATGACCTTTACCCGACATATATTTTTTTAAAAATTTCAAGTCCATATTCATGGGAACCCCATCGAAAGCTTCTTGATTTGACAAAGCCAGAGAAATTTTATGTTCTTTAAGCAAAGAAAATTTCATAATTCTGAGAAATGTTTTGATATTTTAATCATGCATTAAAATGGATTCTCCAATTGACGCGTTAACCGACTTTATCTAAACCCAAACACTACTTTTCATCAACAACATGTTATTTCTCGGTTTGAAATTATAACTGAATCCTTCAATCGAGATTCTGATTAGGAAGAATCCAGTGATAATTCCAGACCAAGCCAGTAAATCAGGCGTTTGAATGTATCCTTTACATGTCCAGCACTATAACTTTTTTTTTCAATTAGAGCTAGATCACCGAGTTCATTTCTAGGGCTTACGTTGGGAATCCTGTCTTGCAACTAACAGGTACGATTACCAAGTTATCTAAATAAGTTTTTATCTTTAAATTTGCGAAATGACAAAGTATTTTATTTGTTTAGCTTGGGTTAAATCATTTTGTTGTACCAATTAGTTTAATTTAAGCTAGATCGTTGCATTAAAGTTATCATTAAACATGGATTTTTAAGATTGAATACCATTGCATCGTGTTTGATATCGGAGTCTACATTTGATGTATGTTACTTGGCTTACCATTAACAGTATAATCTCACCAAATTATCTAAATAAGTTTTTATTTTTAAATTTACGGATTTATATAATCCCTTTTTCTCTTAATTTGGACTGAATCGTTTCCGCGGGTTCTCATTATAGCTCCATAATCATCCACCATTACAGGACTAAGTTATAAGAGTAGTGATGTACAACTTTTAAACTTGCTCTTAATCCTATAATACTGTGATCTTTACATTCAAGAGAAATATTCTCTGCAACATTGAGCTTCAAAAGGTACCTCGTCAACATTTAATGGGAAACAATAGTTCATTCCTACCACTGCTGCCCTATGAGAATGTAAATATCCTGAATCTGTTTTTGGATTGGTAATCACTTAAAATAAGATGTATGTATCTCGTTCTTTATTATCATTACTCAATGACTATAGGTATGTAGATATAGTTGCTCACACAAATTACCTGAAGAATGCATACACTTGGATATATACACCCGAGAGTTCCAGGAATGACCTTCCTTTCATAGTCCAACATACAGAACATAACTCAATCCTTCATGAATATATATAACCACTTATTAGACAAAACATGAACATGTACTTTGCTACTCAAGGACATGAACATTAATGCTCACTCCACCATGTCGCATCTGTACTATTATAATTCTAGTTCCCAAATATGTTACACAACAACATGAATCTAAATAAAATCAAACATAGATAAAAACCTCATTATATATTAACTATATCAACTCCTCCCCTTTTATTTATGTATAATATAAACTGATCAGTTCCTGGGTTGATTAATGCGTAACATCAACTTTTTTTAGGCAATGTGATTTCAGCAACACTACAATAAAACCTCAGGGTACACAATATTTTTTGTTGACAAATCCGTGGTTTCATCTGGTAATACCACACTTATTCTACGTGCGGAAGTGCATCTCGAAAATGCTGCGTACAACTGTTCATGGATGAATACAGGAGTACGTAGATCAATTCTAACATATTTAACGGACTGGCCTTGTGACTTGTTGATTGTCATGGCGTAAGCAAGACGGATAGGAAACTATCGCCTGGTAAGGTTAATGTTCATCTCTGATGCAGAAGGTTTAAAATTTATCCTTGGGATAAATACAGTTTCACCCGCTTTATCGCCTGTTAAAATTTTTGCTTCAATTACATGCTGGCGGCACCTAGTTACCAATAACCTTGTGCCATTGCAGAGACCTTTACTGGGTGCAAGATTTCTTAATAGCATGATCGGGCATCCAACTTTAACATATATTCTAAAATGAGCCCTTCCAGGTGGATTTAAATTCTGCAAAAATTCGCTAGAAAGCGATGGAATATTGCCAGCGTCGTCTGTATTTAGCTTGTCGGCAGCTAGGTACATGTACATATCCCCATCCAAGGTATTCATTGCTTCTGCATTTATCTTGTGTATATCGTCATTTCCTGCTGACAGTATGACCTGTTTTGTGAAAAGTTCAGGAGATACTCTTTCTTTCTTCTCCACCCAGGGATAAAGATTGTTTAATAACCTGGATATATCTTTGCATTTAGTCACTGAACTCGAAAGATCAACAACATCCTTTGGACTATCACCAACCTATTATATCAAGTAGGTATATGTCAGAGTTATGCACAAGGTAAAAACATAACAAATGGATACAAATGACATTGGAATGATCCATACCTCAACTAAATATTTTGTAAATTTTATATTTTATGGCTTAGATGCATCCAGACTCATATTCTGATGAAGCGCAAGAACGATGGCATCGTTCTAAAGCAATGATTTTCTTAAACACGCTCCAGCAACTTCTTCACGGCATCCACTAGGTATAACAAGAAATGTTTGTCTAAAGTCTTCGCCCAGAACAACAGTAATTCCACCAAACGGTCTCTTCTTATCCCCAATATCACATAGTGTTCGATCAACTGCCTTAACACAGAATTTATGATGCATTGGAACTTCATCCCAAATAATTAATTTCACTTGTTTTAGAAGATTAGAATGTTGATCTTCTTTGTCAACCCCACAAACACTGTTCTCGGCTATTTCTATTGGAATTTTAAACACCGAATGTGCTGTGTGACCTTCCACCAGAAGCAGCGAAGCAATTCCAGATGATGCAGTTGTAAAAACTATGTGTCCATCCCTACGACAACTCCGCAAGTGTGTTATACAAAAATGTTTTTCCAAAGCCTGCATTATATTGTAAAAAAAAAAATTCCCATCACCATTTTTCACGGAACCGACCACAGCATTGTATGCCGACAACTGAGCTGATTTCAGCTTCCCGATGCTTTCATCGACCTCGAAACCACGTATCACGAGATGAAGGCAACAATGCTCCCAAAGAAACTTGTCACCAACAACACCACTCCAATTCAGTTTGGGCCTTGGCATATCTTCGAAATCTTCAAGAGACTTGCCGAACTCACGCAGTTGATCATTCAATAGGTACAATCCATAATCAAGTACCTGTTCATCGGTTGGTCTAAAAATATTGTACACTGTGTGCAGTCTAAAGTGCAGATCATTACATACACTTATCCCTAACTTTGACCACAGAACATCTGGTTTTGTTGGATTACAGTTAAAAGCCTAATCTTAAAAAGTTTTCTTAGTTGGGAACCAGTTTTCATAACTGCTGATTCTTGTAGACATTTAAACCATTCCTTGTCATCCCCTAAAATCCCAAGTGCAACACATGCTGCTTTGAACATTAGATACTGTTTTCTAGTGTCACTATCTGTAATTATTTTCAAGTCATCGAATGAGCTTGCACCAGCTAAAACGGTTAGCAATAAATGCAGATAATATAATTCTCTCGCGTTAGGGCTTACAAAGTACATCCTTGCAATTGCGAAACCTTGCTTCCTTACTGTCCATTTTTTCTTATCCCACACGAAATGCTGTGGAAAATCTTGATAAGTACATCCTTTCGCGGTAGGATTCTTGGAATAATACTCGAAGTATGCCATCAATATTGACCTATAGTTCTCCGCAGCAGCACTGACATTAACCATAAAATTAGTTCCGTCATACATAATTCTTTGTTGACCGGGAAGATGAATATCCAGGCGAACAACATTAGGATCTTTTTTTGCATCGAATGACTGTATAAACGTCATGCCACCTCGTGTGGCCCAATATACCTTGCATCGATGTACTGTTGCACCTCATCACACTCGCCAACAACCAAATTGCACGATCATGGCCTTTATAAATATACTTATGTATATACTTGACAACCGTCACACCACTGTAAATTTCAACGTTGATGTGGCAATTGAACATCCTAGACATGTAAGGATTGTACAGCACAACGTTTGTGTTGTTCGCCATGAATTGTTTCCGAATAATTATCTCCTTACCATTATCGCATCGGCGATAGACTGGATACCCACGTTCATCCAAGGTAGTACTATCAGTGTGCTTCTTTGGATATCCTCTACTGTATTTTCCATTTTTATGCACATGGAATCTAAACCACATGGACCATGTACCATGCATTTCCTAACAGTCTCAAACAAAACTGGATCAACCTATTCATCCGGAAATTCAACAAAAACAAACTTGTCATCCAGCTCAACTGTACGATTTTTTTCAAGACCATCCAAAAATAGAAGAGCATGCATATGAGGTAAACCACGTTTCTGAAATGCAATCGTGGATACATGCGCAACCACTTTCCCAAACACTTTCCTTTTTTTTTATCTCTTTCATCAACGCAAATCTCTTCATATCAAAGACACGGGCTATCAGGTCATGACTATCCGAAGCGTATTGATGGGGTATGAGTGCATCTTGAATTTTAGGCCAGCGTGGATTGGCAGTTATTTTCAGGAAGATATCTGGATGATGGTTAAATCGTGTAATACCCATTGAATCCTAGTAAATCTCAAACATGTGCCTAGGAACGCCAATAAAAATGGATGGAAAAACGTATGATTTCCCTCCGACGTAGGGATCCATCCCGGAATCTGCCGAGCCCATTATATTTGTGTAAGAATCTGCCCGTAGCTTATCTTGATTTTTCTTAAGAAAATACAAACGGCTCTGCTCAGTTGATTCCCAGGCATCTACCAAGTACTCTTGGAATAGTTTTTTAGCCCTCAAGATAGTAGAGTACTCACCTGGACGCTGGAAAAGGCAGAAACTATGAAATTTCTTTAGAGTCAATCGTTTCTCAGTATGTTTTCCTGTACCCAGATCCAGATACGTCATACCCGGATGTTAACTCATCTCGCGTACAGAAAGAGCAAAACGTAATGCAAAGACAAGTATGCAGGATGATATTCGGAGATACACTTAAGTCCATCACCTACTTTTAGATGTAGTATAATATCCCAGAAGCTAGACATCTCAGAACTATCCCAAGGTAGTATAACCGAAACTTCGTCAAATGTTGGAAAATTATAACGCCTTTCGTCCATAGTTTCTTTGTAATGCATAACTACCTTCACCGTTTGCTCTGCTGGACCAATCTTACTAAGAATATTGTGTGCCTGACAATACTTAGAGCAAAAGATTTTATGCTCCGGAAGAAAATCCTGAATTATTTTGAGAATATCTTTATCCAGCTGAGGATTTCGTTTAGCACGAAAAGCCAATGCGAGATTAGGATCATATACACATAATTGTGAATAAACTGGATCTTGTCCCTCTTGGGGTACCAACACCCCACTTCTATGAAGAAGTTCTCCGTGTATAGAAAAATAACACGGATCCTTACCCTTAAGAGCCCTGGTATCCAGTTTGCAACAAAGACTGGTAAAAGCATTTGAAGCATTATATTCCCGGATGTGTTCAAAAAAAAATCTTGAATTGGCACTGTCTCCATCTAATAACTCCATCAGTTCCCCGGGGGGTACACGCAGCAGCGGGAGTATTACTTTTCCTCTACCACAACATTTACCAACCTCTGGTCTCTTCTTGGAGGAACTTGACACCCTCTCATCGATCCAATGCAACACCCACAAACTGGATAACTAATATCCATATTTCCAAGATAACGACGAACATCTAAGAATTTCTGGTCCAAACTGCTTTGTGTATCATCATCGCCTTTATCATCCGATAGACCATAAAATTCATCAGAAGCATCCGATAAAAAATCCTCATCAGCGGTCGTTCTGTGCACAACAACGGATACATACCATTAGTACCAAATGTACATAAAACAACATTAGAAAATAAAGTGGCAAGAATTATCTTGTTCGCGAAGTCACATTTGAACATAGGTTGAACCCATGGCTGTGTCTGAAGTCGTCAAGCCAGTGCTAGCACTCACATCACCGGAGGTAACGTCTGTGTTCACTTGTACAGTGAACATGGTTAAAGAACTACAATTAATAAATAATGGGACATTATATAATATGGCTTTTATGCATAGAAATGGTACAAATATGTCAATAAAGAAAAAGGCCTGTTTGGAAAACCGTACAAAATTCAAAAGAATAAGGAGATGAATAGTGTCGAGATTCATACGCCAATAATCGGATTTTGGCTCGATGTTTCAGGGAACATTTTCTTCGAATAAATTGTACGTGTCCGTTCAGGCCTGTGAATCTATAATATATGCATAAAAATGTTTTGAGGGAAATGAAATCAAATTAAATATACTACTACTAAGTGCCAACATAAATAATAGGAGAGCAAACTGTAATTGTAAACCATCTTATTAAACATATAGCTATTAATGGATACTTAGAACATGATCTAAAACCTACGTAGGATCAAAATATGGTAAATGTTCATACCCCGTCGATCTGGGTTATGTATATAACAGATTAGTACATATGGTGTTGACCCTTCTACTTAAACTAAACGACGAAAAAATAAAAATAATATAAGGATACATGGGGCAACATAGTATAAAGGCTATTCTATTAATGCCAACATAGTACACAGGATATTCTTCTAATGATGATTTCCTTAAAAAGCTAGGATCTTGGATAGCATGGAACCTGGTTATCACACTGCTGTTCTCTGAGAACTTCCTCCCTATCCTTGAGCTTGTGCACTTCCTCTCTCGACGTGCTTTCTGTGCAGGTAATCGGGAAAGCTAGCAAGAGAAACAAAAATCAGATGTACCACGTCGTTAAACATGGATATCAATTGCATATGTGCTGGGGAATGTAAATCTTTATGCAACGGCACCACAAAAATATACTTTAGCACCAATCGATGGTACATGGATGTCTATATGCTGATCTGCTGTAAAAATATCTATATCTGACTGTTGTTCGTGATGTCCATTACCGTCGATACGCATTTTCTCCCTCATATTCACGCAGTGAACCTTATGTTGGAGTGCCTTCTGTGCATGTGACCTGGATCCCTGGAAAATAAAACATTAATCAATGTATCTCAACAGATACTACTCAAATATCGAATCATAAACTCTGCATAATTGAAAACCCATGAACATAATGTCTATATAATCAAACCTTAGCGCGTAGAGATGAGCCGTGTAAATCTTGATGTTCGAATTGTACTAAAACAGGTGTACGTTCATCACTGACAACAATATGTTCAGCCGCCTCTCTCAATTTACGTTTTTTCTATGCTGAGGAATGTTTGCTACTAAGATTCAGATAATCGTTCTTTGGCGGCATAACTGCTAACTTGGGCTAAAGTATAGAAAAAAACAAAGAAAAATCTAGATTATCTATATTATAAAATATATGCAAAATATATGCAAAATCTATATGACGGAGCTTAACAATTTACACGATTTCCACCAATAACACAGTATTCTTCTGCTGACATGCCATGAGATAGAATAATTAGAACATCAGAATTTGTTTTTACTTACGGTTGATTTTCTCCTACAAACTAAAAAGAGCTTCCTTTGATTTTCTGCTACAGACTAAGAAGAGTTTCCTTTAAAATTTGTCTTTAGTTCGAGTAATGACCTAAAACGTATTTTTCCTTATATACCAAAATCTGAAATCACAATACCCACCTATTTCGTTCACCCACACACACCCACGTAACATTACCCAAAATTTCCTGACCGCGTGATAAAAAATAACCCCATCCAGGCAATGTTGACCGCCGGATGGAAACCCCGGATCGTTCCTGGCCGTCTGATAGCTTTTTTTGTCTCCTAGATAAATACCACTCTATTATATAATACAAATATGTTGTCTCGAGCATTTGCGAAAATGTTAGTCCACGTCAATACTTCCATTCAATTTAATCGTTCCCAGCCTTTCATCTTTGTTTCCGGCCTTTCCTATTTTTGAAAGTGCTTCATAAAACGCCATTTTCTTCTTGTATAGGGCTAACCATTCCCGTCCACTTCTCGGTCAAGACTTTCTATGTAAAATCATATAATGGATATGGAGGGATCAGTGCATTGGGTTCCATATCTACAGACTAACAAAATGTGCTCCATTGATATGATTTTGTAGTTGTGGTAAATATTGGTTCGTTCAAGACTTGTGAAGATTTGTTTTTAAACCTAATTTCCAAGACTAAAAATATCAAAACTCAAATAAAATTGATAATAAAATTCAGAGAGGACTGAGGCTAGGATTCCATTATTTCCCAATTTTTAAAGTGATTAAATTCAATAATTATAGTTATGCAATTCTAACATTTAATTTGATCCTAAAATATAGCAACAAGTAGATTTTCAAAATAACAATTGTATAACAAAAGCATGGAACATCAAAAACCTAGGCCAAAGCATGTACCATCTAACGAAATCACAATTGCTTAACAAAAATCATTAAATCAATTTTTAACTAAGGCAATTAATCACAAATGAATTGCATAAATTAATTAAATAAATATTACCATATAATCTTTGGAAAATTAGCTTCCTCTGTCGCCTCAGAGATGGGGTTTAGCTCCTCATTGTATTGGAAAAACCCTTAAAAATATATTTCATAGCTCAAAAGGTGTTTAGAATAATGAAATAGCGGTAGCACAAGAGAACAGATACGCTTATAAGCGTTACAGAGACTGTTCTCTGCGTTACTGAAGAAGACAGAAATAAAGAACGGACCAGGGACGCTTCAGAAATTCAAAAGTATAAACAACGGGTTCAGCGACAGTTCCAGCGATATTTTTCTGGAGCCTTTGTTCTTCGTTTTCTTCTTTACAGCAGCAAAAAAAATATTTTCCTGGATTTTGCTTTCGATCTCTGGCTACCTCCTGAGCTCTCCCCCATGCTCTCTGTTTCTTTTGTGACTTCCCAGCACCTTTATTTATACATTACAACACATTAAATCTCCAAAAATCTTCATTCACAGAGAATAATATACAGGAATATTTTTTCATAACTTGCGTGATTTGATTTTATCTTCTGTCTTGATTTCGTGATCTCCCAATCGTATAAAATATCCCCATGTTAATGGCAAGATAATATCTTGCTTAATCTCCTCAAAATAACCCGTAAATCTTCACTGAAATCTTCACAGTTACGTGAAGTAATTCTCCCACCAAAATATTTTGAATTTGAAAATGAATAGGTGCCCATAATCCAAGGTATGGGTGCCTTTATAAATTATGGGTGGGTGCCTTTATCAATTATGAGTGCCTTTAGTAGTTTTTTCGAGCCAATTTTTCCAACAATATTTATTTTCCGGAAATACCTATAAATACATTAAAACATAATATTAGTATAAAATGAGTTACAGCACTATAAAAGTTGAGAGCAAATTAGACACAAAAATGTGTCTATCAAATACCCCCAAACTTATTATTTGCTAGTCCTCGAGTAAATCTAATCTAAAAAATAAAAATAAATCCTTACTCATTTTCGCAGGCATCGCGATTGCACTTAGCGTGTGCAATAATCCTTTAAACCCATAGGTGTCCCTATCGGGCGAGTTTTAGTCTCGTGAGGGTTTACAAGAGGTGTACGCACAAAACCTTTACTCCAAATTCTATCTACCTGTGAACGATTAAGGGTAAACACTAAACAAGCTATTTAGTTGGCTACAAAATTCTTTTTCTATGGGGATCATTACCTATATGAGTCCAATTGTTGTATACGAGTTTTCACTCAACATACTATAATTCATAAAAGAATTCAAAACTCCACTTAGATAGTCGACCAACCACAATACTCAGAATCTATCAAAGTACAATCACATGGAAAGATTTAGAAGATGGATATAGACAAAATGAATTTTACACATGTTGACTAAGGTGAACAGTGTTTCCCATATCTGTCTGAAGGTCAGTGCCAGGATGTATGGTTTGAGATACGCTCCCACTAGTCT
This sequence comes from Papaver californicum, assembly GCA_023531435.1. Lineage (NCBI taxonomy): Eukaryota > Viridiplantae > Streptophyta > Magnoliopsida > Ranunculales > Papaveraceae > Papaver > Papaver californicum. The sequence goes on along the minus strand of JAJJMC010018431.1, from coordinate 237,878 downwards.
TATTCTTTAAACTAATATCGACTCAGCTGGTATATACAAGGGTCCCAACGGTCGATTTACTTAAAATATTTTAAATGTATTGACAACATGATTGGATCAAATGAATCCAAGTGCATGCTCCTTATCATCATCGTACATTATAGTTCTCATGGATCCTATATTCCACGCTTACTTAGGCGACGGAGATGCTATCAAAGTGTCAATATTTTTTTTTTTTCGAATAATGGTCTAACTAATACAATAATGGGGCTTGATCTCAAACACTTCATCCTTGCGGTGATAACAATTTGATACTGGTGCCCCACCAAATCACTTAGAGAAACATAAAAATTGCAAAAATAAAAATAGAAGGTGATATGGTCAAGATAGATTCCGAGATATGGTGAAAACTATCATGTTATTTCTAACACCTGAGCTAGGCATCCTTTTATGAATAGACCATTTAGCTGGGCACACCAATTCCTATAGAAAAAGAGCTAAGTTTCTATCTACCTAAAATGGTTAGTATCATCCTAAATTGTTCACAAATTTCTAGACTTTGGAGTTTCATGTTTCACTAAAAGTTTCTCTCTTACCCCCAAACTTAAATCTAACATTGTCCTCAATGTTCTAAAGATGAATGATTAAAAACATGAACAAGGAGAAACTGTTACCAATCGAAGAAAAGGAGTTAAGGAAAGATATTATCGTGTCGCATGAGCATGGGTTACCTCCCAAGAAGTGCTAAGTTTAAAGTCTTCAGACAGACTAAAAAGGAATTAGTCACCTCACTAAATCATATAGAAATAGTCGGAACAACTGTGGGCATCTGAATAAAACAATGTTATCCAAAATAGAAGGAAACTGCAGCAGACCCAGAAAGTGAACAATCTAAGTACAACCTTATCCCTATCTAGTGTTTTCTTTATGACAACTATATCTAGTTGAGGTTCAGGTTCGGGCTCTATGAAAGGGTCTAGATAAATCTCTTTAGGCTGAATTTCCTCATAGGAAGGATCCGGAGGATCAGGTTCTAGAGTCTGGAAAAACTCAAATAATAAATTTAAGGCACATAATAATAACCTGAAAATTTGTGGATCCTCAAATTCAATCAGATATGACCCACACAATTGACTACTATGAAAATGGTAGTCATTCTTAAGCAAATTTGTCGATTTTAATCTCCTAAAGTAATTAGGATTAGTTTTAAAACTTAATAACCGACACATTTGAAATTCAAACGTTCCCACATATGGAGAAAAATATTTTGGTGGGCAAACAAAGTCAATCTTGGTATTATTTCCTGGGTAGACCACATCAACCAGAGGATGGGTCTCAAACAACTGAACTTCTTTCTGGACATCAACAGGCTCAAAGAATCTAGTTTGCAGATGATCTTGAAAACTGGTAGAGATATCAATTAGTTTATGCACAATATCAGGAACATGCGAGTCCTCTGGGTATTTAGATGCAAAGTGATCCAACAAAACTTGAGAAGCACACAATTCTAAACCTAAATTAGGTAACTTTTGGAAGTCTAGGGGTCTAGAAACAACCTCTAAGTTGGGTGAATGATCTTGTGAGATAGATTCATCTATGAAATTAGGCAAATCATCTACACAATCATCCACAGGGTCATCTATATATTCTGTGTGGAACGGAGGGTTACTACAAGACTGATCATCATCAGTATCTAATCTCTGGTATTCCAGAACTCTCAATATTTGCTCCAAACTAGGAGGTGTGTGTTTATAATACTTCTCATATATCATTAGAGGTGATTCTTCTACAAAGTTATTTGGATCACTAGCTTTCAACTTCTTGAGGGCATCCCTCCAAGACAAATAATCATCGGTACCCCCAAACTGAGAGTGGGCATTACTCTCAGATGGACTAAAAAATGTTGGTTGGATTCTAGGGTCCTTAAGGTCAGAACTATACTCAACTTCCTCTATCATATTAAAATTCTCTAAGAGTCTATCATCTTCGTCAGAGACTATTGTCTTCGAATCGTTAGATTCTAAATCACTAGTCTCGGGACAAACTCGTTTCTCTAAACCATTATCGGCTTCAAAACAAAAAAAATCTACATCTTCTAAAATAGTAGTATCTCTAGTCAAATCCTCTTCCTTTTGAATAGGTGAATAATCATTTAAATTATTTGGATTTGAAACATAAATAACACTATCACCATGAAGCACAATTGGAGTGAAAAAATCTTGATCACTCTGCCTGTATATTTTAACTTCTTCACCAATACTATCCTCATGATCATAATAATATGAAGATGTTTGAGCCTCCTCTAAATAAGTAGTATTACCAATTCTAATATCGTCCTCTAAATTAGGTAAATATTCATCATTATTATAAAGGTTAAAAGTGGAAATATTGTATTGGCAATTAAGATTATTTTGAGCAATTCTTTCTTTCGTCTTTAACACAAACCTATCTGTATTCTCAGTCAACTGCTTTAAGGATTCTTCTGGAGACATAATAGGTTCATAAGGAGTACTAGGTCGCAACAGCTTGAGTGGTTCTTCTTGAGAAAGAGTTGGACTACTATTTGTTCCCCTCACACTTAATTCAAACCGATTTGTCATCTCAAATAACTTCTTGAGTGATTTTTCTAGAGGTGTCATAGGTTCATGATGAGTACTAGGTTGCAATTTCTCTAGGGCATCCCTCCAAGACAAAGAACTCGAGTTTTGCTCGTTTTCCCGTTCATATGACTGGTGCGCGTACGAATACTAATTGGGGCCTCCATGGTATGAAACATAACCTTCAGAAGGTTGGTAATGGTCCCAAGTACTATCCACACTATGGTCATAGTAAGGGTAATGCCTGTTTTGAAACTCAGTCGGATATTTATTGTAATACCAGCTCGACATTTTCTAACAAAAATTTCCTAATAAATTTATAAATAAATCTAAGAAAATAAATCCTAACAGGAAGGGGTTATAAACATACAAACAAGGCCGACTCAACCAAACCAAACCTACTGAATCTAGCAAACAAAAAGCATGATGGCTCTACTTAGATTGTTTCTAGACCAACTTTTATTCTTCCAAAAGGAAACTAGTTACATTTTCAGCGAATCTCTCAGAACGATCTGAATTAGATTAAGTCGAAGAGAAACAGGATAAGCTCTAAGGAGCTTTGATAACCCTGTCTCTTTGGCACTTTTCCCTGGGTTACAAGGCGGCTCTAATCAACTTAAAATAATCTTCTTGAACCTTGAGTTAGGCTAATAAAGTAACCAATACAGTCCTTTTGAACGAGTTTCCTATAAGCTCGTTACCCTATCGGTCTCTTTCTAGTCAAATTTTAGGCTTAGGTTCGCGTTAGGTAACGTGTTCCTAAGTCGGGCAAGAAGGAAACGGTGATGAAATCCGAGTCCTTATCGTATATGGCCAGCCCTTGCCCTTTACTAGAAAACTAAATTCCGATATCAAGTCCTTAACATATATGCATTACGAAGGAATACAGAAAACCCACTGACAGGGGATTCGTAGGTTGATCGAGTCTTACCTCCCGTACCAATCGGTTGTAGTCGACTCAAGCCACCGACTCCTATGTCAGTGTACGAACCCGAGGGGCCGAGACAATATCGTAATTATGGTCCTTCGCTGTTGCAGTTTTTATTTAAATACCCTTCCGTAGGGTTTAAAAATTAATAATAAAGTTCAAAGTCCAAAGTCCAAAAATAAGAAAAACAGAAAAATACCTAAAATAATTACAAAAATAATAAGAATTTCCTAATACAGTTTTGTAAAAAATTTAAAACCCTAAAAAAAAATTAAAAAAATAACTACAAAAAAATCTTGTCTTATTTTTCCGTTCTTGTCTTTGACTCCAAGTCTTTAATCAATCAATATAATCATTAACTCCAATTTCTTTTTGATCCAAAACCTGTAATATAAAGAAAATACCCAAAAACGTAAAATAAAACAAATAAAAAAAAAATCTAACTAAACTAATTAACCTAAAAAAAAATTCTAAAAACAAGTCCGCGTCGGCGGCGTCAAAAATTGATGTGATTTTGTAGTTGTGGTAAATAATGGTTCGTTCAAGACTTGTGAAGATTTGTTTTTAAACCTAATTTCTAAGACTAAAAATAGCAAAATTCAAATAAAATTGATATAAAATTGAGAGAGGACTGAGGCTATGATTCCACTATTTTCCAATTTTTAAAGTGATTAAATTCAATAATTATAATTATATAATTCTAACATTTAATTTGATTCTAAAATATAGCAACAAGTAGATTTTCAACATAATAATTGTATAACAAAAGCATGGAACATCTAAACCCTAGGCCAAAGCATGTACCATCTAACGAAATGACAATTGCTTAACAAAATCATTAAATCAATTTTAACCAAGGAAATTAATCGTAAATGAATTGCATAAATGAATTGCATAAATTAATTAAATAAATATTACCACATAATCTTTGGAAAATTAGCTTCCTCCGTCGCCTCAGAGATGGGGTTTAGCTCCTCATTGTATTGGAAAGACCCTCAAAAATATATTTCATAGCTCAGAAAGTGTTTACAATAATGAAATAGAGGTAATACAGGAGAACAAATACGCTTATAAGCCTTACAGAGACTGTTCTCTGCGTTACTGAAGAAGACAGAAATAAAGAACGGACCAGGGACGCTTCAGAAATCCAAAAGTATAAACAACGGGTTCAGCGACAGTTCTAGCGACATTTTTCTGGAGCCTTTGTTCTTCGTTTTCTTCTTTACAGCAGCAAAAAAAATATTTTCCTGGATTTTTCTTTCGATCTCTGGCTACCTCCTGAGCTCTCCCCCATGCTCTCTGCTCCTTTTGTGACTTCCTAGCACCTCTATTTATACATTACAACACATTAGATCTCCAAAAATCTTCATTCACAGAGAATGATACGCGGGAACATTTTTTAATAACTTGCGTGAGTTGATTTTATCTTCTGTCTTGATTTCGTGATCTCCCAATCGTATAAAATCTCCCCATGTTAATGGCAAGATAGTATCTTGCTTAATCTCCTCAAAATAACCCGCAAATCTTCACTGAAATCTTCACAGTTACGTGAAGTAATTCTCCCGCCAAAATATTTTGAATTTGAAAATGAATGGGTACCCATAATCCAAGGTATGGGTGCCTTTATAAATTATGGGTGGGTGCCTTTATCAATTATGAGTGCATTTAGTAGTTTTTTCGAGCCATTTTTCCAACAATATTTATTTTCCTGAAGTACCTATAAATACATAAAAATATAATATTAGTATAAAATGAGTTCCAACAGTATAAAAGTTGAGAGCAAATTAGACACAAAAATGTGTCTATCATCCATCAACAAAACCCATATAAATGATCTTATTTTTTATCCTGGTAGAAGGTCTAACATGGTTTGGTACAAAAGTATTGTACCATGCTTACTATATACGATGGCGACGGTTGTGACAGTCTCGGCTATATGAAAACCAGCTTCTGGCAAAGTTTTCCAGTATTTGGCATCCATATCAACGCCAATTAGGAAAATCTACATTCTCCATTAAATCCGTAAACCCCTTGACATCCCACATCAATTGATAATTTTTTTTCATTATTCTTAGATTTTTAACCATCTCATTTCGCACATACCTCTAAGGTGCTTCTACATTCTTTGTAAACAACTTCAATTGCTTGACTACAGCCGAATAACCACAATGTCCATCCATGTTCACATCTTCAATATGATTTACAAAAGGCTGGATCTCTACTGGCAGTTGAACTAAGTAAAATTTATTAATTGGGTTACCTAACGTTGTTTGGCTAGTGATGCTTATGGTTTGCAGGCCTTCTTCACCACCAACTCCTCAACACATGATATATCAATTTTAACATGTTCAAATTATGATAAATTCTTTTGGTGGATTTGTGCTTCATCTGTTGCAACTTTGTCGGCCTACCGTGTTGTACATCAGACACCTTCGGCTCTTTAAAATAAATTTTTTTTTGGATTTCCAAGCACTCTCAGCTCTGACTGTATGACAAAATTCTTTGAATTTCAGTTGAAACTTCCCATACTTCATTAATAGACTTTATTTCCGGAAGATCTTAAAATTTGTTGTATGATTTTTACTGTGGGGTAGTATCCAACTGTCGATAAAATGAATCGTTGCGCTAAGAGGTATGAGACCATGAGATACGTTAAATTCAAGCAACATGTGTGCACAAGGTAACCCATCGGTTGTACGAATCACACACCCACATTTTTTGATGTCGGACCCATACTTGTCTACACGTGTTAACTTCAAAGTCACTTTGATGATTATCTACCGCCTCATGCTCGCGCCACAACCATCTCTTTTTTATTTTGCACAAAATCATTTTCATAGCTTTGATGATCATTATACCAACATGTAACAAATGAACCCTGTGATATTCCGAGGTATTTTTTTAATGCACCATGTGCACTTTCTACCCTACTTGTTGCGACATCGTTATAGTGTCTAATCTTATCCTTCCATGATTGAAAAAACTTTTGTATTAATTTAGCCAACCAAGTCTCAGTAACGTACTTTACTGATTTGTTGTACTTAGGACACCATATAGTAGAAAACCTTTTATACTGTTCATAATACTCGTCTACGGTTAACGACCAACAAAGGGATTTCCAGTCATCCATAAAATTATCAAACAACTTTTTGTTATATATTTTTCGGCTTCCCTAGTATTGCTCTTAAAATCATTATTTTTAGTTTTTTTTTGTTTTCATTAGTATCTCACTTTTCTTTGTTTTCTTCATTCTTTTCATCCTTAATAATGCTCAAGCGTTTTGCACATTTTGCATACACATTCTTCCCGATGTGCCATGTACACAAGAGATGTGATGCCTTTGCAAACACATAATGTATTTCCCTAATCAAGGCGTTATCTGCATCAGTTACAACTACTGAAGGAGTCTCGTTCTCTCGATACAAATACTTGACACATTGCAAAGCCCAAATGTAGTTTTCAGTTTTTTCTCTACTCATGAAAATAAGCAACTGTAAACGTATTTCCCGTCGATGTATGAGAGACCATATGGAACAAAGGAAACTTACACCTATTGGTTTTATAGGTAATATCGAGTAGAATATACTTATGGAAACACTGGGATAATAAAATATATTTAGGGTAAGCAAAAAATATATCAGTTAACTCCTTTGTTATAGAATCACGTTTGCATTCAACTGTGTACTTGTGATCTTCCGACAACTTCATGAACTGTTGCATAACTGACCTACCCTTATTCCAAATTTCTTTAAGTTTAGCTTTGGCACTGTACACGGTTCTTATTGTATAATAGTTATCCTTGTTGTCATTCTTTATCGAAGTTAAAATATTCTGAGGTTTAGCATCGGGCAGAGTCAAGCTATTAACTTTCTTGAGTTCTTCCTCCTTCAACTTTGCTACGTATGCATGTCCCGTAAGATTTTTAGGGAGATCGTGATTATGAGAACCACACCTGACCCGAACACTCCATTTTCTATCATCTCCACAAAGAGCACTGAGCATAAATGGGCATCTACAGTTTTTAGTACCAGAATTCCTTTTCTTCATATTTGGAGTTTTGATATAGTTCTTACCCTTGTGGATGACGTGCAAACCACTTCTCTCACATTGCATTTCTAAATATGATCCCTTTCCATTAGTATCTAAATTTTTTACCCTCGATGACTTGCAAACAATAATGCAGTTCAAAGTTTTTCCTAATTCCATACACTAATCACGAACTACATGCTTCTTTGGGTTCAAATACCTAATAAAATACGATAACAAAACACATTAGATAAGTATTTTGAATGACTGTATTAGAGTTAAATCTGGTGACACCCAACATATATACCTCATTGGTAGTAAAAAATTCAATTAAGTGCAAATTGGAAGAAGTAGATCAACTGGACTCATCACTTCTAATCTCCTGAAACCGGAACCTTATTTTCATGATCGAAAACCTTAACAGATATACAACATAAAAGTATAAGTTGCATATATAAATAAATACTAAATCATTAAACACGTCAATGGAATATTAAGGGAGGAAAGGAAAAGACCGATCAAAAAAAAGGAGGAAAGGAAAAGGGATGAACTACTTAAAACTATATTGCATTAAACAAACTATTTCACCTCAAACAATTGATTTTATTCTACTTTTGCATCTAGTTGTATTACACTTGAACTAACAAAAAGTGTAACTTCTTTGTTTGATTCTTTAACTGCGAGTGGTATAGATTCATTATGGATATGATAGTTTTCTCCCGTTTTTCTTCACTATCAGGATCAAAGTAATGTTATTTAAGTATGCTTGGATTTCGGTAAGATTTTTTAATGATTTGAAGGGAACAATAACTATGATTTAATGTTAATATGTAACAAGAACATATTAAGGTTATATGGTGTATACGTCTACTTTAAGAAGGTTAAAGGGTGATATGGGAAATTAGACTCCAATAATAATTTTTGATATGGGGAAAGCTTATTATTATATCCACCCCATATTGACTCGAAGTCAATCGACTAGACCAGTCTGTTTCCCCTCTAGTAAAAGCGGCTTGCCCCTATAAAAAGAGCGGTGTGGGGTTGATTGATGATTAAAAACTAATTAAAGTAGAAACTAAACTGAAAGTAATAAATGTAATTTATTAGAGGAAGAAGTTGGTTAGGAATTCGTCATCCATCAATATGCATGCTACTCAATCAGTATCAATATCATCACTCACTCTTTCATGTTACCAATAAATTTTCACTCACTCTTTGATGTTACCAATAAATTTTAAGTACTCCCAATCATTGAAAATCAACAAATATTACAATCGGTAATATATGTATTATTTTCCATCAAACAACCTAATGCAATCGTGGAGAGATTTGGTGTGATTTATAGACAAGTGGTAAGAAAGTTCGTTCACTCGGACAGATTAAGATTTGATTTTAGACCTAATTTATAATTTCTAAAACTAAACTAGCAAATATATACAAAAGATTATAGCAATATTATTAAAGACTGGGACTCAAAATTTCACCGATTTTCACATTCATGTGGTTCAAATATTGATTCTTAACCATTTAAGCTCTTTTATTGACTCTTTTTATTTGCCAAAAGTAGAATTCTAATTAGATGTAAATCATAAGTATGGTGCATCACAAGTTCTAAGACTAAGCATACACCACATAACAAAATAACAACTAATTAGTAAAAATAATAAATCAATTAAAATAAGTGCAAAAAGTCATAAACCAAATAATTGTGAAAAATAGCTTCCATGTCCCAGTGTTGGGGTTTAGCTCATCATGCTCAAAACACTCTCAAAAGATAGGTACATAGCTCAAAAGTATTTTGAAAAAAAGAAATAAATCTGACACAGTAAATTTGAGACGGTTATGAGCGTTACAGATGGTGCTTTCTTTGTCACTGAAAGGAACAGAAAAGTCACAGATTGTTTTACGACAAAGTTCTTCTTTTTCACGACGAAGTTCTTTATCAACTTTTGGCAACGATTTCTTCAACTCTTTGGTGACACTTTCTTCATCTTCTTCGTCATGAGCAGATTTTTTCTGATTTTTTTTATTTTCTTTACTTTTGTCAAAAGCCAATCCCCTGAAACTCTTCTCTCAACTCTGTATTTATTCTATGACAACTACCCAACTCCTTCAAATCTCTCGAATCTTCCAATTATTTATTTTTAATGAAAATATTCCTTGGGCATTATTTTCTTCATCTCGGTTTGATCCTTTCTGATTCTGTTTACTCAATATTTGCTCCTTTAAACTTTTCAATAATAACCGAAAATATGTTTTCAATTCACGTACATATTCTTCTCAATAGAGAGAGGAAATTTTCCCGCCTTTTTGTATTTTGAATTTTGTTAAGAGGGTGTCTTTAACCATAGTTGGGTGCCTTTATCCAAAATCAAGGGTGCCCTTAACAATTTTGGGTGCCTTTAACACTTTTTGAGCCGATTTTTCTATTATTCTTTATCCTTCGACAACATCTACAAAAATAATAAAATAACATTATTAATTCAAAATTTGAGAACTATCAATATAAAAAATTGGGACAAATTAGACACAAAAATATGTCTATCAAATACCCCCAAACTTATTATTTGCTAGTCCTCGAGCAAATCTAATCTAGAAATAAAAATAAATCCTAATTCAATTTCGCAGGCATCAAGATTGTAGTTAGCGTGTGCAACAAGCCTTTAAACCTCTAGACGAGTTTTAGTCTCGTGAGGGTTTACAAGAGATATACCCATAAAACCTTTACTCCAAACTCTAACTCCTTTTGAACGATTGAGGGTCTAAACACGGTATTTAGTTGGCTACAAAAGTCTTTGGCTATGAGAGGAATTACCCTGTTTTGAATCCAATTGTTGTACACGAGTTTATACTCAAGCGTACTAAAATTCATATATAAGAAAAAAAGCACTACTTAGAAAGTCACACATTGGACCATGATACTCGGAATCTAACAAGCCATAATCACATGAATAGATTTAGATAATGAATATGGAGATATAATTGTGCATATGTTAACTAAGGTGAACGGTGTTTCCCAGAATATCTGTATGGACATCATGCCAAGATGAACCCTAACGGTCTGAGATACGCACCCACTGGTCTGAATCCTAATTCTAGTATCAACTCAGCTGGTATATACAAGGGCCCCAACGCTCGATTTATTGAAAATATACAAATTTATTATTATTATTATTATTATTATTATTATTATTATTATTATTTTCGACAACATGATTAGATTTTTTGAATTTAAGTGCATGCTTCTTGTCAGCAGATTACATGATAGTTCCTATGGATCATGCGTTCCACGCTTGCTTAGGCGGCGGAGACAAGGAGAACACACACATATTGTTATCCAAGTGTCTTTTTTTTATTGGTCAAGTTCAATTAAAATAATGGGTCTTGATCTCAATCATTCTACTTCATCCTGGCGACAACAAGGCGATATTAGTGACCCACCAAATCACTTAGAGCAACAGAAAAAGTTGCAAAAATAAAAATAGAATGTGATATGGTGAGGTAGACTCCGAGATATGGTGACGACTATCATGTTATTTCTTACACCTGAGCTTTGTCCTTTTATGAATAGACCTTTTATCTAGGTCCCTCAACTCCTATAGCCAAGAAATTTGTTTCTATCTACTTAGAATGGTTAGCGTATCCTGAATTTTTTACAAGTTCCTAGATTTCAGAGTTTTTTGGTATAACTAAAATATTAAAAAAATTCTCCCTTACTCCCAACTTAAATTGAACATAGTCCTCGATGTTTTGAAGATAAATGAAAGTATGATCAATGAGAAACAATAAATAAAGTAAAAGAAATAGGAAAGGATATTACCAGCACCGTGTACCAAAAGCATATGGGTTGCCTCCCTTAGAGCGCTAATTTTACAGTCTTCAGCCAGACCAAGAAAGGATTAGTAATAATTTACGAATCATACAATAATAATCTGAATAATTGCGGATCCTTGAAGTCAATTTAATTTGAATCACTCAGTTGACCACAACGGAATATAATACAGTAGTGGTCATTCTCATGAAAATGTGTCGATTCAGTTTTCCCAAAATAATTAGGTTTGGCTTCAAAATTTAATATCTAACACATTTGAAATTTATATGTTCCCACATTTGTTAAATAAAATTTTGGTGGGACAACAAAGTCAATTATGGTATTATCGCCTGTGTAGACCACATCAACCAGAGGATGGGTTTCTAACGACTAAACTTCTTTTTGGACATCATCAGGCTCGGGGGAAAATGTATGAAAATAATCTCTTAAAAAGGTAAAGACATATATGTCAAGTCCCAAGTGAGGGACGTTAAGCAGGGATAATTGAAAATCAAAAGAATCTTCATCAAAACCATACAATGGGTTATCCAAGGTTTTCCTAAAAGCCTTTTCTTCCAAATCAATGATCCCAAGAGGATCATCACATTCATATAATAAATTATCAAAGAAAGCCTCGTCGACTTCCTCCAATTCACTGAAAGGCTCATCAAATAATTGATTGTTAAACACAGTGCTGGCTAAAGGATCATGAATAGTACAACAATTTATGATAACATCCTCACTCATATTTAAAACCTCTATGAATCTATTATCTTTGTTTGAGAATATTGTCCTGAATCGTTGGACTCTAAAACACTAGTCTCGGGATAAACTCGTTCCTCTAAACCATCATCATCTTCATCATGAGAAGATTTTTTCTGATTTTTATTTTCTTCACTTTTGGCTGAAGCCAACCCCCCGAAAATTTTCTCTCAACTCTCTATTTATACTATGACAACTACCCAGCTCCTTCAAATCTCTCGAATCTTCCAATTATTTTTTTGTTTAATGAAAATATTCCTCGGGATTATTTTCTTCATCTCGGTCTGATCTTTGATGATTTTGTTTACTCGATATGGTGAATGAGATAAGATATTTCCTTATTACAAAGAGATATCATTTGTATCAGATAAAATCAACCCGAGAATAAAAGATTTATTTCCTTTTATAGTTCCAAAAAACTAAGCCGAGATTCTATTGATATTTTGTGAGTCCAAAAATCGTAAAACTCCCCCAATTAAGGAAAGAGAATATTTTCTCCTATAAATTTTTCAATAATAACCGAAAATATGCTTTTAATTCACGTACATATTCTTCTCAATAGAGAAAGGAAATTTTCCCGCCTTTTTGCATTTTGAATTTTTTTAAGAGGGCGTCTTTAGCCAGAGTTGGGTGCCTTTATCCAAAATTAGGGGTTCCCTTAACACTTTTGGGTGCCCTTAACACTTTTGGGTGTCTTTAACACTTTTTGAGCCGATTTTTCTATTATTTTTTATCCTTCGACAACATCTATAAAAATAATAAAATAACATTATTAATACAAAATTTGAGAACTATCAATATAAAGAATTGGGACAAATTAGACACAAAAATATGTCTATCAAATACCCCCCAACTTATTATTTGCTAGTCCTCGAGCAAATCTAATCTAGAAATAAAAATAAATCCTAATTCACTTTCGCAGATCGCGATTGCAGTTAGCGTGTGTCTCGTGAGGGTTTACAAGAGATATACTCACAAAACCATTAGTCCAAACTCTAGCTACTTGTGAACGATTGAGGGTAGACACTAAACATGCTATTTAGTTGGATACAAAATTCTTCGGCTATGAGAGGAATTACCATGTTTTGAATCCAATTGTTGTACACGAGTTTATACTCAAGCGTACTAAAATTCATATATAAGAAAACAAAGCACTACTCAGAAAGTCATACATTGGACCATGATACTCGGAATCTAACAAGCCACAATCACATGAATAGATTAAGAAGATGAATATGGAGATACAAGTGTGCATATGTTGACTAAGGTGAAAGGTGTTTCCCAGAATATCTGTATGAACATCATGCTAGGATGAACCCTAATGGTTTGAGATACGCACCCACTGGTCTGAATCCTAATTCTAGTATCAACTCAGATGGTATATACAAGGGCCCCAACGGTCGATTTATTGAAAATATACAATTATTATTTTTTATTTATTTATTTATTATTATGTACAACTCAGGGGTGCCCTTAATAATTTTTGAGCCAATTTTTCCATGATTGTTTATCCTTCGGAAACATCTACAAAAATAATAAAATAACACTATTAATACAAAAATTGAGAACTATCAATATAAAGAATTGGGACAAATTAGACACAAAATGTGTCTATAAAGATTTAATTTGGGAAAGCATGAAATCTATGAGACATGTTATTCATAGGTAGAACATCACATAATCGTGGCATATTTAACCTTATGTCATGTTAATTTTATTTGTGATTTCTTGAGCAACTGACATCATCAGTAATCACAAGGTTCTACTTGTTGTTAGGGTTCATGAAAAAATAGAATAAGAATCCTAACTAGCAATAAAGAAGTTATTAAGCTTATTTAATTCACGGTTTAAATATGCATAACAACTAATCATCAACCCTTGTGTCCAATAGTCATATCCAAAAATGGTAAAATATGAAAGATAAACAAGAGAGTGCGTAACGAAATCAATGCTTTGATCGAATAACATGTTCATGACTTTAGGTTATATCCTTATCCAAAACGAAAGTTAGCTACTCACAGATTTACTAAAACTATGGGGAAAATATGAACGAAAAAAAAATACAAAGAAAAACCTTAGAACAGTAAAGATGATCTCCAAACTCTAAAGAAACCTTAGCTCCTTCTTTTCTACTTGATTTTGTGTATTGTAAAAGGTCTATTTGTTTGACCCCTATAATTTTTCTTATATAGCCTTCAAAACTTGGCCCTTCAGTCTTCTTCCAATAGGAAATTTTTAGTGCAAAAGGAAAACCCTAAACCATGTTTCTGGAGTGGTTCCAGAACCATATTTCTCGATTCTCATGTATGTGCTTGTTGCATATATATAACCAAATGGCTTTTGGTTTCAGAACCATTGTGTTAAGTGACAAGTTAAATAAAAACCAATTTTTTGAAATCTTCCAGACACTACTATTACGTAACACGTTTCGTAATGGCCTTGGTTCTGAAACCAACCTCTTTTCAACCAAAACTTCATCTTCTAGGCTTTACTTCACCTGGATTCTTCTTATTCTTCAACCATGCCCTCTTTGGGTCAAAAGTAAGCCATTTATTTTTCTTTACTCACTTCACCGTGATAACTTCTATAATACTCAAAAATAAACAATATCATAGGATAGTAACATGAAAACTAACAAACTAAGCATGAAAATATAAAATAATGCAAATTATGAAGTGAAAACTAACAAATTAAGCATGTAAATATAAAATAGTGCAAATTATGAAGTGAAAACTAACAAACTAAGCATGGAAATATAAAATAGTGCAAATTATGTATTCATCAAATTCCTCCATACTTTCTATTTGCTAGTCCTCGAGAAAACTACTAAACTAAACCTAACTCACTTTCGTAGGAATCACGGTTACAGTTAGCATGTGCAACAATACTGTAAGGCCATAGCTGGCCCTAGTCGAAAAGTATTGTCTGGAGAGGGTTTATAGAAGATACCCACAAAATTTATTACAACTCCTAAACAATTTTTAACCATAGAGGGTAAACACATAAATTTTACGTAGATGACAATTTAAGCTAGATAACAAAAAGGATTATTACCCTGCATAAATTGCAATCATCATACACAAGAAATTGCTCACATATGATATTCATCTAGGAATATTTTGTTAAAGAAATACTTGTTAGAACCTACCAAGCGTTGGTATGTTAAGTTTGGTTGTCAAGTTTAGTTCCAAAATTCAAAGTCGCTTGAGTAGATTACTAAAGTCGACTTCGTTAGGTTAGACTAGAAACATAGAATGTTGAGACTTTCTCTAGTTACTCTTGAAGACCTGAAGACGTATTGAAGAAAAAACAAAGACATCATCCTTCATTTCAAGGTTAGTAATTACAAGACTTCACTTATTTTATTTATATTTATTATTCATTCAAGTTTGTATTCATTGAAAACATAACATACAAAGTCACCTTTGTTACCAAGACTTTAGTACTGGTGACTTTTTCATTATAAATATAATCAAAGTATCAAAAGGTATAATATACATAGTTCTTTCGAAAACTTAAAGTATATAGAGCCACGAAGAATAATTTATTTATTGACTTCGTTGAGTATGACATTTCACTAATTGGTAAATAGTTATTATTTAGTGTGTTAAACTTCCGGGTGAATCCAAACTTTACTAAACATGTTTGAAAGCAATTTCAGATACATAATATAAGGAAGTAGACTTACGAAACTTGTTTCAGATTCGAAATAGGGTTCAAGATCGATCCCTTGACCAGGACCGATCCCTGGTGAATGATCGATCCCAGGATCGATCACTAGTGGGAATGATTGATCCCAAGACCGATCCTGAGTAAATATGACTTTTATTTTACTTTTTTGATTAGTCTGTTAATCTTCATGGTTTGTGCAGATATCGAGAAGTGAAAAATTTAGATTGTAAAGTTCATTAGAATGTTGACATAATGATTTGAACATGTCCTAAACTTTAATTTCTTAATGTTTACAAATACAGTTTTGCTACTGAAGGAAAAAACCCAAGATATCAATTTTTCGATATTATATTTGGTATAAAATTATATATTTTCCATTCCCAGAGGTTTGCATATCTCTAGAAAACTATATTAGTAAAGTACATGTTATGTGCTAGCTAATCTTAGTTGTCAGACTAAGAGTGAAATCGATTATGAGCCGGATATTAATTTTTTCTTACAAATTACTGTTTATGGGTTATAAAATTATTGTTTATGGGTAAAAACGAATTTAAGGGTAAAAAGAGGAAAATAGGTTAATCTGATGAGAATTCGTCTAACCTATAAATATTTGTACTGTAGAAGTACTTTAAAGATTCTAGAGATCAAAGTCATATAAGAGCAGTCTAAACGAAGAGATAGCCGTTCCAATCTTGCTTCGGTCACAAAGGAAGGAGAGGGGTTGGTCTTATGGAGGGAAGCATAGAAAGTGTTGAGGTTGGAGTACCGGGATCCAGTAGGTTGATGTAATTTTAAAGTGTAAATAAAGATTCGTTACTCAGACTTGTGAAGATTGATTTTAAATCTAATTTCTAAAACTAAAAGTATGAAAACTCAAATATTTTTTTATAAGGTTGAGAGAAAAATGAGGCTAGGATTCCACTATATTCCAATTTTAAAGTGATTAAGTCTAATTATGCAATTCTAACATTTTAATTTGATTCTAAATCATTTCAAAGATAGATTTTCGAAATAACAACTGTATAGCAAAAGCATGGAACATCTAAAACCTAAGCCCCAAAGCATGTACCATCTAACGGAATCACAATTGTTGAACAAAAATCTTTTAAATCAATTTTTAACCAAGGCAATTAATCATAAATAAATTGCATAAAATAAATTACCACATAATCGTTGGAAATTAGCTTCCTCCGTCGCCTCAGAGATGAAGTTTAGCTTCTCATTGTAATGGCAAAACCCTCAAAATAATCTTTCATTGCTCAAAAAGTGCTTACAATGGTAACAAAAACGCTCACAGGATTTTTGATACGCTTATAAGCGTTACAATGAGTAGTTTTGTCCGTTACAAAAGAGATTAAAGAGTATGGCTACGGTTTTCTGTCGCTGTTGGAAAAAGAATGGCTTTTATGACACTAACAACAACAGTTCGTGTCTGCAGTTTGTTCTTCGTGTTCTTCTTCAATGGCAGCAGCAGCAGAAATTTTTCTTCTCCTGTACACTTCTTCCCGAGCTCTGATCTCTCTCTAAGCTTCTCCCAATCGTCTCTCCTCCTATCCAGGCTTCCCTACAATTCTATTTATACTATCACAACAAAGCTAGCCTCAAATCTTCTCGAATAACTTCCTTTAATTCTCGGCAGAATCACCGATGAAAAACTTCCAAAAATAGAAATTTTCTTCCTGATTTTTTTTTCTTTCTTTCATTATCGATTCTATTATGAGAATGATACTTATAATAAACTCTTTCCTAATAGAGCTTGAGAAGATTTCTAAAAAAAAACTTGTTTCCAAATCCCGTACAAGGTTTCCTGTTTTTGCTGTTACGTGAAGAAAAGAAATTTTTCTTCCCGCCCAAAACATGCATTCGAAATGTTGGGTGCCTTTAACTTGGGTGCCTTAATCCAAAGAGTGTGTGCCTTTATCATTTCTCCAAAAACACCTACAAAGAAATAAAAAAACCATAATAAATACAAAATCGAGTACCAACAAAATATATAATTGAGGTTAAATCAGACACAAAAATGTGTCTATCAAATACCCCCAAACTTATTATTTGCTAGTCCTCGAGAAAATCTAATCTAGAAAATAAATCCTAACTCACTTTCGCAGGAATCGCGACTACATTTATCATATGTAATAAGCCGTTAAACCCCTAGGTGTCCCTAGTGGACGAGTTTTGTCTCGTGAGGGTTTACAAGAGGTATACCCACAAAACCTTTACTCCAGATTTTAGCGACTCGTGAACAATTAAGAATAGACACTAAACAAGCTATTTAGTTGGCTTACTCAATTCTTCGGATATGGGAATCATTACCCTATATGAGTCCAATTGCTGTACACGAGTGTTTACTCAAGCATACTAAAATTCATATCTAAGACAACAGAGCTCCACTCAGATAATCGTTTAACCACAAGTCTCAGAATCTATCATAGTCCAGTCACATGAAAAGATTTAGAAGATGAGCATAGAAAATATGAAGGTTGCAAGTGTTGACTAAGGTGAACGGCGTTTCCCATATCTGTCTGAATGTCATTGCCAGGATGAAACCTAATGAATTCGAGATCCACACCCACTGTTCTTAACTCTAATACTAATATCAATTCAACTGATCCATACTCGAGTTCCCATGGATCCTGCATTCCACGCTTGCTTAGGCGACGGAGACAGGGAGAACTCACAAATTTCTAACAATAATATTTTGTTTATTTTTATTTTTTTTCACTACTATTTTTTTTTTGTGTTGTTTTTTTTGTTTTTTTTTTATAATGGGGCTTGATCTCAAAACACTCTATTTCATCCCGACGCCGATAACAATTTGATGTTGGTTCCCACCAAATCACTTAGAGAAACACAAATTTGCAAAAGTAAAAACAGAAAGTGATATGGTAGTGATAGACTCCGAGATGTGATGACAACTATCATGTTATTTCTAACACATGTACTATGTCCTTTTATGAATAGACCATTTCACTGGGCACACCAATTCCTATAGAAAAAGAGCTAAGTTTCCATTTACCTAGAATGGTTAGTGTCACCCTGAAGTGTTCACAAGTTTCTAAATTCTAGAGCTTTATTATTTTACTAAAAAGTTTCTCCCTTACCCCCAAACTTAAATCAAACAGTGTCCTCAATGTTTCTAAATATGAATGATTAAGAGCATGAACAAGGAGAAACTGTTATCAATCGAAAAGAGCTAAGGAAAGATATTACCGTGTTTCTTGAGCATGGGTTACCTCCCAATAAGTGCTAAGTTTAAAGTCTTCAGCCAGACTAAGAAAGAATTAGTCACCTCATAAAATCATATAGCAATAATCGGAACAATTCTAAATCAAATAGGATTATCCAAAATGCCAAGAAAATGAACAAACCGAGCACACCCTTATCTACTTTTCTGTTTAAGACAACTACTTCTAGCTGTGGTTCAGGTTCCATAGAAGGGTCTAGATAAAATATTTTCTTATGATGGATTTCTTCGTAGGAAGAATCTACATGTTGTAAAGTCTGGAATAACTTAAATAAGAACTTAAAAACACATAATAATAACTTGATAATTTTGGATCCTCAAAGTCAATCGGAGTTGACTCACATAATTGACTACTATGAAGGTGGTCATTCTTAAACAAATGTGTCGATTCTAATCTCCTAAGATAATTAGGTTTAGTCTCAAAACTTAATAACTGACACATTTGAAATTCCAACGTTCCCACATTTGGACGAAAATATTTTGGTGGGAAAACAAAGTCAATCTTGGTATTACTGCCTAGGTAAACCACATTGACCATAGGATGGGTTTCTAACAACTGAACTTCTTTCTGGACATCAACAGGTTCAGGGAATCTAGCTCGAAGATGATCTTGTAAAATGGTAGAGGTGCATATGTCAAGTCCCAAGTTAGGTACCTTTCTAAGATATAAAGCACATGGAGAACGATATTCACCCCCAAACTTAAAGTTTTTAGTGTCTCTAGATAAACTCATCACACTTTCCTTATTTTCTAGATCGTCCGGTTCCCGAAAATTATCAATTTCTTCTTCTAAATGCTGATCAACTAGACATTCCTCTAATGTATCTTCTAATAAGGTATTTGGTAATGACTCCTGAACTAATGTTTCTATCATGTTTACCTCCTCCATGCACGTGTCACCTAACTCAGAAGGTTGCTTATTAATATGGAAAATATTTAGTTCAATAGTCATATTACCAAAAGACAAATTCATAATACCAGTTCGACAGTTAATGATCGCATTAGATGTAGCTAAAAACGGGCGACCTAATATCACATGTATCTGATTCTCTGGGTCACGGACAGGTTGAGTATCAAGGACAATAAAATCTACTGGATAAATAAAGTTATCTACCTCAATAAGAACATCCTCTATGATACCACGAGGAATTTTCACAGACCTATCAGCTAATTGCAGTGTTATCTGAGTAGGTTTCAACTCACCAAGTCCTAGATGAAGGTACACATGGTACGGAAGTAAGTTCACACTGGCTCCTAAGTCAAGTAACGCTTTCTCAACACGGTAGTTACCTATTGTGCAAGAAATGGTTGGGGACCCTGGGTCTTTGTACTTAGGAGTTGTAGTATTCTGGAGAATTGAACTCACATGACTAGCTAAAAAGAATTTCTTTGGTACACTAAGCTTTCGTTTTCGCTTACAAATATCCTTAAGAAACTTGGAATAAGCAGGAATCTGCCTAATTGCATCTAATAGTGGAAGGTTTATCGTGACTTGCCTAAAAACCTTCAATATATCATTAAAGTTGGATTCCTCCCTAGTTGGTATTAGAAGTTGTGGGAATGGGGCTTTGGGCACAAAATCGGGTTCAGCCGGAACCGCATTGGACTTTTTAGAGACTTTATCAGTCTCTTCAACTATAGGCTCGGAAGGGTGAACTACAGCATGTTCACTATTGGGCGAGGTTACCCCATTGTCTACTACTCTACTACTCCTAAGGATTTTAATTGAATTCACATGGTTAGTAGATAACGCATGAACTCCTCTAGGGTTGGGTTGTGGTTGACTAGGGAACTTGCCTTTTTCTCTTAAAAACTCATTCAACTGACTAAACTGGTTTCTTAAATCATGGATAGCCTGTGAGTTATCTTGCACTATCTTCTTATTGTCTGTTAATCTTGGTTGATTTTTTTCTCAAACTCAGCAGAGTTATATGTTAGGAGAGCGAGAGACTCTTCTAAACTCATGATCCTTTTGTCTAAAGAGTTCTGAAATTGTGCCGGTCCAGAAGAATTCTTAGTATAACCAAAACCTGGTGGACCCTGAGGGTTACTAGACTGACCTTGATTCTGGTCCTTAGACCAAGAAAAATTTGGATGGTTTCTCCAACCAGGGTTATAGCTTTCTGAATATGGATCAAACTTCTGACGGTTATCATATCTAGTGTTATTATAAAGAGCATGGGCTTGCTCTTCAACAGTCTGTCCTTCCCAAAATGGCTTGGGCTCTATTCCTCGACTAGATTGACTTAATTCTAAGGCTTCTAACCTTTTCAATATAAAGGCATATTTGGCATCTGATTCAAGACTTTCATCTACCCTATTGACATTACCTCTACTCAGAAGAGTTTTTCTAGGGGGTTCCTTACTACATTCCCATTGATGGGTCTTATCAGAAATCTCATGCAAAAATTTCATCGCCTCAGTAACATCTTTACTATCAAAACTTCCTGTACACAATGACTCAACTATGATGGTTGTTGGATAATCTAGCCCTTCATAAAGGATTTGGACCAGTCTTTGGTCTTCTAAACCATGTTGGGGACATTGTGTTATTAATTCATTGAACCTTTCCACATAGGTGTACAAAGACTCTCCTTTGTGTTGCCCAAATGTTGAAATATCTTGCCTAAGTTTTGATATCTTGTGCCTAGGGAAAAATTTAGCTAAAAAGGAAGCAATAAGTTGTTCATATGTCCCGATGGATTAGATGGCAAACTATATAAACAAGATTTGGCCTTGTCTCTCAGGGAAAAGGGAAATAACCTAAGTTTCAAAGCTTCATCAGACATGTTGTGAATTTTTAGGGTACTACATATTTCTTCAAAATCCCTAATGTGAAAGTAAGGGTTTTCATTTTCTTTCCTTAAGAAGAGTGGGAGCATCTGTATGGTCTCAGGTTTTAACTCATAGTTGGCTTGAGTTTCAGCCAACTTGATACATGATGGACGAGCAGTCCTAGTAGGATTCAACAAAGATTTCAAGGTCTTCATTTCTGACACAACTGAAAAATTAGGAATAACTTCCTCACTAAGAGACAAATTCTCAAAACTAAAGTTTCCAAAGATAGGGCTCTCAAAAGAAGGGTTTCCTAAATTCTCACTTTCAGCGACAAAGTTTCTATTCTTGTCGTTGATCAAACGGCCAATAGAATCTCTTCTCCAGGCACGCTCAATGGGCATGCAATAACTCCTAATCAGAAGGGAATTCTAAACAAACACAAAGCAAGGTCGACTCAACCAAATCAAACCTATTGATTCTAGCAAACAAAAAGCATGATGGCTCCACTTAGATTGTTTTCTAGACCAGCTGTTATTCTTTCAATAGACAACTAGTTACAGTTTTAGAAAACCTCTTAGGACGATCCGAATTAGATTAAGTCGAAGAGAAACAAGATAAGCTCTAAGGAGCTTTGATAACCCTGCCTCCTTGGCAACGTTTCCCTAGGTTACAAGGCGGCGCTAATCAACTTAAAATAATCTTTTCGAACTTCGAGTTAGGCTAACAAAGCAACCAATACAATCCTTTTGAATGATTTTCCAATAAGCTCGATACTCTATCGGTCTTCTTTCTAGTCAAATTTTAAGGATTAGGTTCGCGTTAGGTAACGTGTTCCTAAGGCGGGCAAGAAGGAAACGGTGATGAAATCTGAATCCTTATCTTGTATGGCCATTTCTTGCCCTTTACTAGAAAAGTAAGTCCGTTTTCAGTTCCTCAGCATATATGCATACGAAGGAATACAGTAAACCCACTTGCATGGTATTCGTGGGTTGATCGAGTCTTACCCCCCGTACCAGACGGGCCATGAATCGGTTGTAGTCGACTCGGGCCACCGACTCCTGCATCAGTGTGCGAACCCGAGGGGCCGAGACAATATCGTAATTGTCGTCCTTCCCTGTAGAAGTTTATATTTAATACCCTTTCGTAGGGTTTAAAAATAATAATAAAGTCCAAAAAGTCCAAAATCCAAAGAGAAGTGTCCAAAAATAAAAACAAATACAAAAACAATTAAAATCCTAATACAGTTTTCTAAAAATAAAATAAAATAAAATCTAATTAAAATCTAATTAAAAAAAATCTTCGTCTTCTTTTTCGTTCTTTTAAGCTTTAGCTTTTAGCTCCAAGTCTTTAGATTTAATTCCAAATCTTTGACTTTAATTCCAAAACTTTGGCTCACTTTCCTTTCGATCCAAAATCCAAAACCTGTAGCAAAAAGAGAAATACCAAAAGAAACGTAAAATAGAACAAAGTAAAAAAAAAAAAAAATCTAACTAAACTAATTAACCTAAAAAAAATCTAAAAACAATTCTAAAAACAAGTCCGCGTCGGCGGCGCCAAAAATTGATGTAATTTTAAAGTGGTAAATAAAGATTCCCTTACTCAGACTTGTGAAGATTGATTTTAAATCTAATTTCTAAAACTAAAAGTATGAAAACCCAAATATTTTTTTATAAGGTTGAGAGAAAACTGAGGCTAGGATTCCACTATTTTCCAAATTTAAAGTGATTTAGTCTAATTATGCAATTCTAACATTTTAGTTTGATTCTAAATCATCGCAAATATAGATTTTCGAAATAACAACTGTATAGCAAAAGCATGGAACATCTAAAACCTAAGCCAAAGCATGTATCATCTAACAGAATCACAATTTTTGACCAAACCAATCTTTTAAATCAATTTTTAACCAAGGCAATTAATCATAAATAAATTGCATAAAATAAATTACCACATAATCGTTGGAAATTAGCTTCCTCCGTCGCCTCAGAGATGAAGTTTAGCTTCTCATTGTAATGGCAAAAACCTCAAAATAATCGTTCATTGCTCAAAAAGTGCTTACAATGGTAACAGAAACGCTTACAGGAATTTTGATACGTTTATAAGCGTTACAATGAGTAGTTCAGTCCGTTACAGAAGAGATTAAAGAGTATGGCAAAGAAGTACGTTTTCTGTCGCTGTTGGAAAAAGAACGGCTTTTATGACACTATCAACAACAGTTCGTGTCTGCAGTTTGTTCTTCGTGTTCTTCTTCAATGAAAGCAGCAGCAGAAATTTTTCTTCTCCTGTACACTTTTTCCCGAGCTCTGATCTCTCTCTAAGATTCTCCCAATCGTCTCTCCTCCTATCCAGGCTTCCCTACAATTCTATTTATACTATCACAACAAATCTAGCCTCAAATCTTCGCGAATAACTTCCTTTAATTCTCGGCAGATTCATCGATGAAAAACTTCCAAAAAGAGAAATTTTCTTCCTGATTTTTTTTCTTTCTTTCATTATCGATTCTATTATGAGAATGATACTTATAATAAACTTTTTCCTAATAGAGCTTGAGAAGATTTCCAAAAAAAAACTTGTTTCCAAATCCCGTAAAAGGTTTCCTGTTTTTGCTGTTACGTGAAGAAAAGAAATTTTTCTTCCCGCCCAAAATGTGCATTCAAAATGTTGGGTGCCTTTGACTTGGGTGCCTTAATCCAAAGAGTGGGTGCCTTTATCATTTCTCCAAAAACACCTACAAAGAAATAAAAAAACCATAATAAATACAAAATCGAGTACCAACAAAATATATAATTGAGGTTAAATCAGACACAAAAATGTGTCTATCATAGGTGTGAAAGGTGTTTATTTCTATGAAGGATTCTTTATGTATGATTGAGAGAAAGCATCGATGAAAATAAGATGATAGACTTGTTCTATTTCGTACGTTCTGTCTTGTACACTCCGTGTTCCGTTTCTCGATAAATTAAGAAATCTATTTATAATAGTATATCAGTAATCGTTCACTCTAACCTCGTAGGATATGGTGGTTGAGAAATAGTGTGTGAGGTGATGGAGAATGTGTAGAAAACCGTTCCACACTCGTTTAAGGATGACTGGATGGTTACATACCCATCACTCCTCTACTTAGCTAACCGTCGAACATTTCAGAAACTTTCCCTTAATGTGTGTATTGCTACACCACATGCCGCAGACCGCCAGACCAATACACTAGGGAATATCCCCCCATATGTCGTATTTGATGTCTCGTGGAAAATAGTAAATTTTAATAGTGAATTAAAGTTTATTAAGTTAAAATTAATAATTCTAGGAGTAGACTGTATTGTCATGACTAGAGCGTTAAACTCTGATGACGATGACATGGGCATCTGAAAGACACAATTTTGTGTCTTATTTGAGTTCATATTTATATTGATATTATTCGATTTTTGTATTAATAATGTCATTTTATAGTGTTTGTAGGTATTTATGAAAGAATAAATAATTGTGGAAAATTCGTCTTCAAGTATTTCAGTACAAGATGACAAGTCTTAGGTAAGGTACATAAAATGGTGATAAGGCTATGTTGCAATCTTTTCTATTTTCTTTAATATATCAAGCCGTAGAGTATTTGTATTATCTTCCTCCAGGGAGTGTTAGAACATGGAATGAGATGAAAAACCTATTTCTAGGGAAGTGTTTTCCTACTTCTAAGGCGGCCGCTGTTTGTAAAGAGATTAGTAACATTTTAAAGATTACTGGGGTGTCTCTTTATGAATACTGAGAGAGGTACAAATATTATTGGCAACCTTCCCATACTACAACATATACTCAACTCTCATCAGTTAATACTTCTACGAAGAATTACTTCCGGAACAGAGAAATTTGATTGATGCAGCTGCAAGTGGTTCACTTACTGAAAAGACGATGGTACAACGTATAGCTTCTGCAGTTGTTCCTTCGTATGAATATGAGACTGAGGTAAATGTTGTTTTCCCTAATCATAGGACAAGGTATGATCCCTACTCGAACACTTACAATCCTGGTTGGAGAGATTATCCAAATTTTAGCTATGTAAATAAGAAAGTTGTAACTCCTATGCAAACTTATGGGCGAAAAAGTGGTTTTCAACAACCACAAGTTCAACCTCAATAACAGAATCTTCCAGTTTAGAAGAGATAATGAAGGCTATGATGCAGAAGCAAGATGCAATTTTATAGACACAACAAAAATCTGATCACAATCAGTTGAAAACTGACTCATCCATTAGGGACTTGCATATTCAAATGGGGTAAATGGAAACATATATGAATCTAATGAAGTCAAAAGCATCAACTAAGATTTCATCACAACCTTTTGTGAATCCGAGAGAAAATATTAATGCGGTGACCTTAAGAAGTGGAAGGAAAGTTGAAGAACCACAACAATAAGAGAAGGATAGTGGTGACTTAGTAAAGGGAGTATAGGAAGAAACCATGCCAAAGGAAAAGCCAATATCAACCGACAAACCTAAGGACATGGTTCCTACCTTTACCATACCACCTCCTTTTCCTAGTCGTTTTGCCAAATCCAAGAAAGAAGCTCAAGATAAGGAGATCATGGATATCTTCAAGAAGGTGCAAATCAACATCCCATTTATTGAAGTTATTAAAACTATGCCTATATATGCCAAGATTTTGAAGGATTTGTGTACAAATAAGGATACGTTGATTCCTAATGAAGTAACTAAGGTGGAAGAGAGTGCTACGATTATGTTGTTGAAGAAGATGCCTTGAAAAGTGTACGGATCCTGGAGGCTTTATGGCGCTAATTACTATTAGTACTAAGAGGTTTGATCATGCTCTATTTTATTTGGGAGCATCCATAAGTGTTATGTTAGCCGATATTTATGATTCCTTGAATCTTGGACCTTTAAAAGAGACAAGGATTACTATTCAATTAGAAAACAAGTCCAACATATATCCTAAGGGACTCGTGGAGGACGTGTTATTTCAAGTGAATAAGTTAATCTTTCCGGTTGATTTCTATATTGTGGATATGCAGAATGGAGAAAATGGTTTATCAACTTCGTTACTTCTTGGGAGACCGTTTATGAAAACTGCAAAAAAAAATATTGATGTTGATAGTGGTACACTCACTATGGAACTTTATAATGAGATTATTCACTTCAACGTATTTGAAGCCATGCGTTATCCTAGTGATGTTCACTCCATTTTCTCTGTCGATGTTATTTGTTTGCTAGCACAACAAATGTTTGATTTG
Organism: Papaver californicum; assembly: GCA_023531435.1. NCBI lineage: Eukaryota > Viridiplantae > Streptophyta > Magnoliopsida > Ranunculales > Papaveraceae > Papaver > Papaver californicum. The sequence continues at coordinate 210,849 of JAJJMC010018431.1, read as the reverse complement.
AACAGTGAATATGAACTTGGAGTTGTGTTGCGGAATAGCATTGAATTGGATGTTCATGTGCATCCAAACTTGGACGTAGACTTATCCCAAGAGCTAGTGGATATGTGTGGTGCCTTGGAGACACTACAAGAAGCTCAAGCGGGTAATATTTCATATATTTTGTTACCCATAACTGATGAGGTTCTTTTACCTTCTGTTGTGCAGGCACCTAAACTAGAATTGAAGCCTCTTCCCGATCACTTAAAGTATGCTTACTTGGGTGATAAAGAAGATCTTCCGGTGATTACTGCAAAGAATCTCACATCAATACAGGAAAAACGCTTAATTAGGGTTCTAAAAAAGTTCAAAACGGCCATTGGTTGGACAATTGCTGACATCAAAAGAATTAGTCGATCAATGTGCATACATAGAATCTTAATGGAAGATGATGCAAAGAAAGTACATGATCCCCAGTGTATGCTTAACGCCCCAATGATGGAGGTCATGAAGAAATAAATCCTCAAATTGCTAAGTGTGGGGCTAATTTATCCAATTTCTGACAGCAAACGGGTTAGTCTGATACAGGTGGTACCAAAGAAGTTTGTTGTTACCGTTGTCAGAAATCAAGACGATGAACTTGTTCCGACAAGAGTTCAAATAGAATGGAGAGTATGCATAGACTACCGAAAGCTTAATTATGTGACCCGAAATAATCATTTTCCTTTGCCTTTCATTGATCACATGTTAACGAGGTTGTCGGGATTCTTAATGGTTATTCGGGCTACAATCAGATTATTATTGGACCGGAGGATCAAGAGAAGACTACTTTTACTTGTCCTTTTGGTACGTTTGTATATATAAGGATGTCGTTTGGTCTTTGCAATACGCCTGCCACTTTTCAGAGATGTATGGTTAGTATATTCTCTGACTATGTGGAACGCATCATTGAGGTACTTACAGATGATTTTAGTATTTATGGAGATTCATTTGATATTTGTTTAGAAAATCTTGAACTTGTGCTTGAAACATGCATAGTCATTAACTTTGTTCTAAATTGGGAGAAATGCTACTTTATGGTAAACCATGGTATAATGCTAGGTACATTGTATCCTCTCGTGGGATCGAAGTAGACAAAGCAAAGATAGATTTAATAAGAAACTTACAATACCACACTTCGGTGAGGGAGATTCTCTCGTTTCTTGGTCATGCAGGTTTTTACAGGCGGTTTATCAAAGATTTCTCTAAAATCTCAATGCCAACGTGCAAATTGTTGCAAAAAGAGGCTACTTTCAACTTCGACAAGGAGAGCAAAGATGATTTTGACAAATTTAAAGGATTGTTGATATCTGCACCAGTTATCAAGTCACCCAATTAGAGTTTACCGTTCGAGTTGATGTGTGATGCGAGTGACTATGTAGTTGGAGCCGTTTTGGGTCAAATGGTAGAAAAATTATCCCACGTGATTTACTATGCATCAAGAACCCTAAACGATACACAAATCAACTATTCTACCACGGAGAAAGAGTTTTGTTGGATATAATTTTTGCACTAGAAATTATTAGATCATATTTGGTGGGTACAAAAGTGGTTGTATATTTTGATCACGCAACACTTAGATACTTACTCAAAAAGAAAGAAGCTAAGCCAAGCCTTATATGGTGGATACTTTATTGCAAGAATTTGATATTGAAATTAGAGATAAGAAAGGTGTTGAGAATACAGTTGCAGATCATCTTAGTAGACTTGTTATTTCTGAAGAAGAACTTCCCTTACAAGATCGTTTTTCGGATGAACAACTTTTCTCAATTGAAGATTCAACACCTTGGTACGTTGATATAGTGAACTACTTGGTTACAAGGAAAGTACCTAGTACTGTCTAATTTTCAAAATCTTAAGCTTAGAAAGATAGCCAAGCAGTATGTGTGGGATGATCCCTACTTGTGGAAATATTGTGCTGATCAGATTATCCGCAGGTGCATACCTAGCTATGAATTTCGATATAGTCTATATTTTTGTCATTCATATGCCTGTGGTGGCCACTTTGGTTCTAAACTTACCGCTCTCAAGTTATTGAGAGTGGCTTTTGTTGGCCTACTCTATTTGAGGATGCATATATTTTTTGTAAAACTTGTGATAAATGTCAACGAATGGGCAATTTAAGTGCTCAAAATCAAATGCCACTCACACTGATTCTTGTTGTAGAAATATTTGATATGTGGGGAATTGATTTTTTGGGCCCTTTAGTCAATTCAAATAGAAAAATTTATATACTTGTTGATGTGGATTATGTTTCGAAACGGGTAGAAGTTATAGCCACCCCTACTAATGATTCTCAAGTTGTTTATGAGTTTGTGAAGGAATATATTTTCATTATACATGGTACACCATGTGTGGTTATTAGTGATGGAGGTTCACAGTTTCAAAAATCCTTTCATGCTCTCTTAAAGAAGTACAACATTACTCACAAGGTCGGTACGCCGTATCACCCAAAAACTAGTGGGCAAGCTGAAATTTCAAGTCGTGAGATCAAATCCATTCTAGAGAAAACCGTTAATACTACACGGAAATATTGGAGCTTGAGAGTAAATAATGCATTATGGGCGTGTAGAACAACGTATAAGACACTGATTGGAATGTCTCCATGGTTGGTTTATGGCAAAGATTATCATCTCTCGGTTGAACTTGAACATAAAGCTTTATGGGCGGTAAAGATGTGCAACATGGAGTATGATAAAGCGGGGAAGCAAAGGCAAATACAAGTTAATGATCTAGAGGAGATACGTAACGATGCTTATGAGAGTTCGCGTATGTACAAAAAGAATACTAAGCTCTTCCATGACAAGATGATTTCTCGAAAGAATTTTATTGTGGGATAAAAAGTCATTTTAATTGATACTCGCCTTCGTTTATTTCCTGGTAATCTAAGGTCCAGATGGGTTGGACCATTTTTTGTTACTAATTTTTTTCCTCATGATGTAGTTAAGATTACTAGTATGAAAAAAGGAACAATTTCCAAACCCAACGGCTGTAGATTGAAGCCTTATTACGAAAACTTCCCTACGGAGAATATAAACGTAATTATACTTGAAGATTTACTCCCTCTTGATGAGTAATACGGGCAAGTAGAGAGACGAGATGACGAATTTAAACCAAGCATTGCATGGGAGGAAACCAGTGGTTTTGCATTTCTATTTCTATCTTTTGATTTTTATTAGTTTTGCATATCCCATCTTGATTTTACATTGGAAGAGTCAATCTACATTGAGGAAAATGTAAAGTTTAAGTGTGGAGGAGTGGTTAAGCATATAGATTTTTAGTATTAACTTTTGTAGGTAGAATTTTGAAACTTTTTGTACATATTTGCATCAAAACCTCCAACTTTTAGAAATTTAGAGTCACTTTGTATACTTCCAGCTAAGTTTACATATGGAGTTCTTACCTAAATAATTGAACTTAAAAGTATTAGAGAACTATATTCGGAGTTCTTGGTTGTTGAGAGGCTAGAGCTGACAAAAATGGCTTAAACCGCCGGTAAAGAATACAATATTAAGATGTTGATCATTCAATACCCATGAGGGAGGCACCAAACCTTCAATTCTTTGTACCTGTCTAAATTTTCCGTTTAGAGTGTTTCATCTGCGCAAACTCCAGGTAGAATGATGAGCTACCCAACTTCGCACTAATTTCAGTACTACTTTTTGATCTCTTGAGTTATATTTCTATCAATCATGAGGGTGTCATCAGAATTGCTAACTCTATCTTGTAGTCTTGTTTGCAGTTGGCACCATTCTCTCGACAACAATAGGTCCATAAAAACACTATTATCATCAACAAGCGGAACATCAAAAATTTGACGGAAAGTTGAAGACGTTCAAGGTTTACAAGCAACAGTATAAGAAAGAGAAAATTTCATATTCAAGTAAAGCAACAATACAATGAGTAGAAGTATATATACATGTTGAAGACTTATGTACAAGAGCGAAAGAAATCAAAGATGAGAGTTAGTGAAGTTTATGATATCGAGAAAATACAAGTTAGGAAGAATCAAGTGGTAAAGTACTTATCCCACGACCATAGTATTTTCATTTCTCATTTTATTTTATTTTTCAGTTTTTATTTTATTTGCAGTTCTAAAAAACAAATCGGAAAAAAAGGAAGAAAAATAATAAAATAAAAATAATAATGTTTATCATTGCTTTAGCATATTTGTTTTTGTACTCATTCAATAAGGCCGTGGGGAAGAAGAAATCTATAAAGAAGTTTCAAACAACAAGGAATTGATAAAAAGAGTTACAATTGTGAAGGTTCTACGAAGTTCAATAGTTCATCATCAACAATTGTAGACCGAAGAGTGAATACGTTTCTATTGGATGTTGTGAGAGTGGTGTTGATTGTGAATCGGGTGAGAAGGTAAGTAAGCGTTCCCATTCTTATATAGTGGTTGATTTCCTTTCCTAGAGATCATCAGAAAAAAAAGGTTACTTTTCGTCCCACGCTCTATGGGATAACATATTCATATAATTCGAAAGGTTCCATTTCCTTCCCACAATTCAATGTGTGCAAAATTTCTATCTTCGCTCCTTCCTACACAAATGAGAACCATAAAGTACGTCTTTTTAGTGTCAATTTCATAAAACCCTATTGGTGATGAAGAAATCATTCGATCGCTCTTGAGGATGAATTCTTTCATATGGTGGTTTTCTCCTAATTCAAGAGTTAAGAATGAGAATAATGTTCTTTATACTTCTAACTTCTTATTTTTAGTGTGCATAAACTTTATGTCTTTGTATCTCTTTGGATGTATGTGCTCTGGAATGTTTGAAAGTTGGAATTTAGGTTTTGTGGGTATACCTTTTGTAAACCCTCATGAGACCATAAGTCGTCCACTAGGGACACCTAGGGATTTAAAGGCTTGTTGCATATTCTAAGTGTAACCATGTCCTCGATGAAAAGGAGTTGTTGTATTTTAATTTAGTATATGATGGTTTAGATAGTAGTTTGCTCGAGGACTAACAAAATCTAAGTGTGGGGGAATTTGATAAGTGCATAATTCACATGTTTTTACTGTCAAATCCATACCAATAATTCTATAATTCTTTCATATTACTTGTAATTATGTTTGTTTTCTATCGTATGTCTTATATTAGGTGAATCATCCAAAGTCAAGGAAATTGCTTCAAAAGAAGACCACATTAAAGTTGTTCAAAACCATAATTATTCACCTCTATCTTGAATATAATTGAAATATGAATCCAACACAAAAATAATGAGGTCATTCCGACATCGGACGAAGAAGTTATGGGCCAAACAAGTTTGGAAAATCTGAGTCTACAGAGAAAGGATCGGCTGGTAATCATTCGGTTTATTAGTAGCCGAACCTGGAGCTGAAAAATCAAGTTCTCCACAAGTCGAAAGAGAGATGTTCGGTTAAAAATTGGTCCTATGGTAGTAGCCAAACCTAAGAATGAGTTTTGAACAAAGTGTCTAGGAGAAGGTTAGGCCAATAAGTGAAACAAGGATAATAGCCGAACTTTGGAGTGCGTTTTCGATGAAAAAATAAGAGTTTCCATAGAGAAGTTCGGCGTTTAATCTAAATCCCATTAGTAGCCGACCCTAACACCCATCTGAAGCAAATATTGGTTCTCAGGTTCGGCTAGTAATCCATACACAATAGTAGCAGAACTTGACACTGTTCTGGGACGTTTTTGATACGTTTTTGACTCTATTTTGGGAAAAACATGGTCCTGGAAGGATTCTAAGCCACAGATATCAAGAGCACTATATAAGAAGACTCCCAAGACATGAACAAGGGACTTCTTTACATTAATATTACTTTGCAAGTCTTGGAGGAGACAAGAACACAAGAGGAGAAAGCTAGGGTTTCAGAGCGGTTCCATTATCGTAACGATTTTTTAACTATTTTCTTGTATGTATAACATGGATGCTTCTACATCCATGACCTAATTTATTAAGGATGAATCCTAAGTTATAAACATGATTTGAGTTATTATATATGAATCTATTTTTAAGTTCTTCACATGATTATCGTTTATTTGTACTAATATGAATGTTTATGCTTGATTGATAGATTTTTTAGGTGGCCAACTAAATTAATTTGTTAGTTAATCTAAAACTAGTAAGAGTTGGGTATCCGTGATTGTATCATAACATCTTACCTAAGTAGAAAACATGAGATTGAGCTGGCCTATGCTGATAGAAAAAGCTAGAAAAGGTTGGCGCTGGCACGAAGTTGGTGTTGGTGTAATCCTAATACCACAGACACTCTGCTCTCATTTGGTGCTTCCGACCCTAGTCTTTGATGACACGTTATCACCATTTTATGCATATAGTTCAAGAGATGAATATATGCTTGTTTTCTCGAGTAAAGAAAATTCATAGAGTTCTACTGATAATAGCCATGAATTAGTCCAGTTGTCAAGTCAACAGATATGAATAAACTCCAAGTATTGAAATTTTATGTCGATACTGTGACTACATTAACAGATGATAATCTGAATATTGATATATGGAACGAGTTCAAAGAATTCAGTCTGGAATTATTGCACCTTAGAACAGGTTTAGTGTTGCTTTATATTGGTGGATATCCATCCATGAGCTCTAGTATCCGTTCAAGAATAATAATATGTTCTGGATGTATAATATATATAGTCAGGGAACACCTGGAAAGGAATTGCAACCAACACCAGTGGAATTCCGAGGACAATAATGCTTTATACTAGTGGTCAATCCATCTAAGAGCTTGAGATTTATTATGGATACTGAGTCATGTAGTAATCTTGAATGTGTATATATATATAGAGAGAGAGAGACATAGATGGACACCTAAAAGTTTAATATATTCTGATACCGGAGTCAGAAACATTTTTTTTTTTTATGATTTTAGCCTTGATAAAAACCCACCATCTACATTAAGTCCCATGCTTAGCGAGGAACAATAATGTTGCGTGGTAAGCACTAGATGGTGACAGTCTAACAATAGAAGGACATCTGCTTAGCTTTGCCTCCCAGAAATACCTTTGACGCAGGCTTGGGAATATATGATCACAACAGATGACCACATAATAAAATATTATGATAAATCCATGTAACTCAGCTGAGAATAGGCATAAATAAATTTAATTTATTCGGGGAATAAATGTAAGATTGATAAATAGTCTCCAAATTTTGAATACTCTATATACACGACGGTTTATAGACTATAGTGATTCAATATTACTCAATGGGAGCCTTAATGAATATGGAACAATAGTAGGTCCATGCAACTCAGTTGAAAGTGATCATAGATGAGTTCAATATTACGTTATTGATTAATAGACTTCAAGTATTGAAGGTCTATGCATATACTGTGAATAGAATAATGAATTAACATTACTCAATACGAGTCTTAATATTGATATATGGAACGAGTTCAAGTGATTCAACTGCGGAATTAGGGTTTTTTGAGTATGGTGCCTATGAAATTATATACCTTTGCGTTTAGTGTCCAACTTTGTCCAAATTTGAGTTTGGTGCCTGGTCAGCATACTGACTTTGTTTGACTGTGGTGACCATCTAGGTTAGAGTTAAAACAACGAAATGACAAATTGAAAACCAACTTTAAATTTATTTACTTAACTCTACCATGTCTTCTTCTTAAACCTAGATGAACTATTCATCTCCATCAAATCCTTACTTATACTATCTCTCATTGTTTTTCAATCTCCATTAGCCACTAATTTGTTAGTTACTTTTTACTAGTTACAATTCTTTCTACTAAGTTTCAATTAACGGAGGAACAAAACTTGATGATTCTAATTTTGATCGTTTAGGAAAGAACAATCTCATTTTTTTAGTACGGTAGACTTACAACTCCTTCTACCACCAGCATCAACGAAACAAGAACTTTGTGGTTTAGTTAAACCAATTATTGCTGCTTTTGATTTCAAACTTGTGAAAAAAATTGAGATGCAGATGATGATCTTGAATGAAAGATACTTATACTAGGGCTTGGTTTTGTTGAATGATTTCTTTAAAATAATCATCTGATGATTGTTGATTCATGTTTAATCTTAGAATTTGATTAATCCATCGGAAATAGTACTGGTATCTATTACTAGTGCTTGTCCGGGGTTTTGAATTAGGGGAATATGAAACTTGGAGATGGAGTATCAAATCTATTACTAGTTATTAATTTAAAATAAAATTTAATTATAAATGGTCAACTGGTTATCCCTTAAGTTAACTGTTTGACCGGGGTCCACCGGGCACCAAACTCAAATTTGGACAAAATTAGGCATCAAATGCAAATGTATACCATTTTAAAAAAATCCCGCGGAATTATTGCACCTGGAACAAGTTCGAGATGCTCTATATTAGTGGAAAATCCATCTAGGAGTTAGGTTCAAGTTGTTATACATTAGTAGACAATCTGTTTAGGAGCTAGGGTATCCATTCAGGAATAATAATATGTTGTGGATGTATATTTTGTATAGTCAGAGAACATCTGGAGGGAAATTGTAATCAACACTAGTTGCATTCTGAGGACAATATTGCTCTATACTAGTGGTCAATCCATCTAGGAGCTATCCAATCAATGTAGATTCAATACATTTATTATATATAAAGATGTATATATAGTGAAACATGGATGGACACCTATCATGACTTAGTAAATTCCTAAGATTCTTTGCAGAATAAAATATACTAAAGTTCGAAATATAATTTCTGATACCCGGGTCAAAAAAGTATTTTTTACGATTTTAGATGAAAATAACAAGGCTTAGTTGTTAGATATTACCAGAGGCTCCATAATCAACTTGAGTTAATACTGGCGTCCAAGGAGCAATCACCGGTAAAATAGAACTAGCAAGGTTGAAATAGCATTTTATGGAGAGCATGGGCTAGTAAGGCATGACTAGGTATGCCTAGCATTGGTTGAAGACCAAATTTGCATGGCTGAAGTCCGTCTGACTAGTTTGTGATAATATTGAATGAAATATGAATATTTGTATGTGGTGTTGTTTCTAGGAAGAGACTCCATCTAATAATCAATGTAATGATGAACCTCAAGTATATTCAGAATACGAGGATGGGAGTCAACATGATTCCGATTCAAGTAAAGAGGATAATGACTCCAATTGTAATAACAATAATTCTAACTTTCTGAATGTTTTGGGGAGCACCCAAATGAGTTCTCATCGTGTATTATCTTCATAATAGCATAAACTTGCTCCTTAGTGATGGAATGAATGGAAATTTATTTGAATGAATGAAGAATTTTGCTATAGTTCATCGTCAGAAAATTCAGATATATGGGTCTTCATTGAAAATGCTATAAAATCTTCATATGGTGGCCTCAATCCTCTAACAAAAAAAAGCTCACCTTTCATCAAATATAACAATTTCCGGCTTTGTATTTGGATTGGATGATGAGAAACACTTTTGGAAATTGAAACCCTTGAAGTTCCAGATTGCACGCACTTCACCATGATGACCATATCTCTTAAACGTTTACTTTAAACACCGCGCCTTTTTGACACGTTGAAGAGAAGATATAAATGAACATTTTTCACCAAGGACGTACCACCCCGTTCCTCACCTAAAAGTACGTTTTTCTTGTTAGTGAGATAAAGTGTGCAATAATCCATGTGTAGGAGTTGTAAAAACATCTTGTAGAAGACTCTGGTATATTTTTGTCCGTCGTGAGATGTTTGGAATGAATTCATATTCATCTATATATATGTTTCATGTCTTGGTACGAATATCCTGTGTTTGGGGGACTCTGACCCGTAATAGCTACACCTCTAAATTCAGAGCTGAATCCGAAATAGTCGTGTTCGCTGAGTGTTCATCATGTGTTATGCTGGAGATGGTTATGGCTGCCTCGTTACTAGTGATAGTTGAGATGAACATCATGGCCAAGGGTACCTTCTATGAAGGCTTTCTCGAAGAAGAATGAAAGGTCTTAATAAGGTCCCTTGAGGATTCCCAAATTCAGTGTAGTGTGTTTTTAACATCAGTGTTGTTGAGGAGGATAATAGAAGCAGTGGTGCAATCCCCACTCTATATATGACTGAATGAGAGGAAAAAGCTTCCATTCGTATGGAAGCTCTGATATACAGAGGTTCCGTAGGTGATGCTTTAACTCCTTCAGTAGTGACAACAAGTTTTATTGGCTTGGTTGGAAATACTTTAGAATGATTTAGGCAGAAAACACGATTGATTTGATGATAATGATGTGAAATAAGGTAAGAACACGAATTAAAGATAAATAAAGGATGCAAGAATTTAACGTGGTTACGCGTACATCCATGAACAGAACCCCTTGGGGAGACATGTTTTATTGATATAAGCATTTCAATGGTTTTTATGCGGGTTAGAAAGAATATCAAAAGTTCTCCTTTTAGGGTTTGGACCCATGTAATTATATAGTCTATGTTAGACCTTAATTATGGGACAAACTTTATAAAAAGTAACTTGGGAAGAAAGACATCTGGAACTTTCTTTTGGGTTAGCGGAAGTGAACACAGGCTAGGCGAGCTTGAATAATGGGCTTTATAGTTGTTTTATAGAGGGTACAAACACCTGGTCTTTGGAAACTTTGGTTATTGCATGTGTAGATGTTGAGTTTTTGACAAGGGGTAGAATTATAAAATTGCCCTCTGCTAAGCAACAAGAATATATATGTGCATATGCTTAATATGGAATACTCTATCTCTGTTTATATTCTGCAAGCGAATGAAGAGTACAAATCCTCTTTAAACATTTTAAAATGGCCTTGCAACCTCCTCAATACTCATAATATTCGTTCCATATCAAACTAGTCTCAAGTTGCATAAATTCCACGGTTGAATTCCTTGAACTTGCCTCCAATGCGCATTGATGTTCTAGCAACATCCATCAAGATCGGGAATAACTAATGTTTAAACCCTAAAATACATTCTAGCTTAACGCTTCATTCACAACGAATACTCCTCAAATATGCTACTTTAGCACTTTGCTTGAATATAAGACACAAATAATGCACCACAACCAAAAAGCAATGCCATAAAAAATGCATTGAACCTCTGAGCTAGGCCAACCCTAGCATTCTCTCTTATCAGCACCAAGTTAGCACTAACTATTTGGCTTAGCAATGCATTCGCACCAGTTAGCCACATTAGCGGTAAAAGAGCTAACTTTCCTAGTGCTAACCTTAGCGCCTGAGAAGTGCCAACTAGCCAAACATGGCCTTAGATAGCACAACTTGGCCTAATGAGTCCTTAGCTAGCGCATCACTACCTTAGCACCTCATCCTTACCGCTAAAAGTGTTAACCCTAACCCTAGTGCCGAAGGCATAAACTTCTTTGGACAGATGACGCGTCCCCCAGTACCAGTCCATCTAGCCTCATGCATCCCTGAGCAATGGTCCCATCTGACTGACCCGTTCTCGAGCACGGGCATTACCAAGCTAACGCGTCCCGAGTAATGGATAAGGCCGATGCGCCTTAGCAACCAATGCGTCCCTACCATGCTCAAGCACGCCCCTTGGCTCCAATACGTCCTACTATCCCTAGCGCATTCCTAGTGGAAATGCTCCCCTAGCGGCCATCCTAGCACGTCCCCACCATGCTCAAACACGCCCCTTAGCTTCGATGCAATCCTATCCAAAGCCAAGTGCGTTTCCCAGGGACAATGCGTCCCTAGCTTCTCTAGCGCGTCCCTCCAAGGCCAATACGTCCCTCCCAAGACTAGCGCGTCCCTCTAAGGCAAATGCATCTCTAGCCTATCCTAATGCATCCCTGAGTAACGGCCATGGCTAATACGCCATTGGCTTAACATGGCCATACTTAGCGACTTAGTCACAATACTACATAATTGATCCTTTTATATTAAAAGAGCTAGCATATTATTTGCGCGAAGTAGCTAGTACTAGATTTGCTATTTACTTCCCTCAGAAATACACCTTTCTTCTCAATATGGGTCCAACATTAAATCTTATATGAATTCTAGCAGGTCTCTTTGCTCAAGAAGCCTTTTACAACATTTGGCCTCAAATTCCTCCCAGATTTACGCTAAGTCACTTCTAAACTAATAAAAATGTGCCATATTAACTCTAGTTAAGTACATGTCCATTGAACATCCATACTCGATACTTATTAGTATAATTATCAATCCAGTGAGTCGCACAATTTTTCTGACTGACTTAGCAAGTCATTTGACTTGACTTGACTTGATCAAAACAATAGTGGTTAACTCCACTATTTCCACGAGATATCAAATAAAAAAATGAGGGGATTCTCATTAGGGTATTTGTATGGCAGTCTAAGGAAATTGTGCATGGTGGCACAACCCCCACGAACAAGAAGGTAACAAGAAATGGGCGGTTACAGAGCAGTTAAGAGGATGATGAGTAGTGGTCATACAGGTCTTCCCTACCTTTCGGCACCACCCCACTACAATCTCCATAATCATCACTTTTCCACCTCTGCATAACTTCCACGACTTACGAGAAATCAGTGTGTCTCCTTTGAACTATAAATGGATGATTCTCATTTATTCGGGAAAAAAAAGACAAGACAACAAGTCAGGAGAAACTAAACATACAAAAATATTGATTCATCTCAAAGATAATCCTTTCTCCTTTACACACTGCCTATCATACTGATATTTCTCAATCTTGTTTTGTTTCCTTCCTTAAGACATACCTCAATCTTCTCCACCTTTATGATTGAAACAGGACGTGAACGGCCATTTCTTGGTTTAGGCTCGTCCTGTTTCGATTTTGATCTCTCGAACCTACTTAAAAGTACGATTCTACCGTACATTTGTTTTCATCCTTAAACAATTGGTGACTACAGCGGGAGATCAGCCTCTCAATTACAAAAGCTAATTTTTAGTTATTCAAGATGGTGGATCTTAGGTCTGGAGCAGTTACACCTCCTATCGTTGGTTCAGGTAGTACTGGTGGTGGAGATTCTGAAAAAACCCTCATTGCTACTGAGCCACCCAGTATTAATACTACCATTCAGCCTCCTCTCCATGAAAAAACTGCTGAAGGCACCGAGAAAACCCAAGTCCCACCCAGCATAGTTCATTTGATGGAGAGACAGGAGGTTCTCGCTAGAACTCATGTGGACATGGCCACTACTCAGAAGGAGGTACTTGCTTGTTTCAAAATCCTGACGGAACAACTCTCCCCAGAACAACGCTACCGACTGACTGAGCAGACCAGGACCAACTTTGCAGCGGCCACCGAAGCTGACATGTATGGGGCTCGACAAAGGAGTCCATATCATTCTTGATCATCCACCACAGAAGTACCAACAATCCAATTTTGTCACCCGTGAAGATTTAAATAGACTCATACGAAACCATGGCAAGGAGGACTCGTCCTTGGTCCATCAACACCAACCTTCCTACCCGCATGAAATTCAAAGGATCCATCTGTCGGGAGTTTACTCATCTCCAACTTTCTTATTATATGACGGAACTGGAAATGCTTGTGAGCATGTCCCTCGGTTTCTCGAAGCACTTGGGGGACATGAGTACAATCATGTACTACGTCTCAAATAATTTTTAAAGACCTTTACTAGAAGGGCCTACACGTGGTATAACAATATTGCTCCCAACAATATCTCTGATTGGGAAGACATGGTTAACGCCTTCTACAAAAATATTTCTTCGTCTCCGAGCAGATCAACCTGTCAGACCTGGGAAGAATGTTCCAGCGAAATAATAAGCACCCCAATAAATATGTGAAAAGATTCAGAATCCAAGCACTGGATTGTTAAAATCCGAATATGACAGAACATCAACTAGTGGAGCTCTGTGTTAATTGTATGATCCCTGTTTATCATGCTCTTCTAGAAAATTTACGTTTTCATAATTTCTCTGAGTTATACGAATCCGCGAAGCGGTCCGCCACGAATGATCCTTCCCTCATAGAGAGAACCATACCAACAAATGAAGAAAACCGTGGAGACACACATGGAAGTTGACGGCTGGTCAATAAAAAATACAATATTCAACCATCAATTGGTGATGTCAGTAACGAGGGACCCAAAAGAAAAGCTCAATCTCAACAGAATCACAGATAAAACATTCTCCTTCTCATCCGACCTCAACACCGGTACCAACTCGAAGATCGACTCCATCTCAGAACATGTCCAAAGCTCCACAATAGCAGTTGCAGCTGCAACAAGAACAAGATGTTAATCCAAACATAATATTCCCATACTTCCCAGTCCTAATGGAAGAGGTACTTGAATTACTCGAAGCATGGATAAAATAAGTTACTCTCCAGTTACCTCATGTACGACGACTTCTGTAACACCCGTAATTTTTGCATGGCGCTTACTCAAGGATGCTTCATGGCCTGGGTTGAAGCTTCATCCTAAGCTTATAAAGCTTACCCAGATGTGCATTAGGATGTGGATGCCTTGACCTCGAATTATAGTGTTAAGGCCCTACTACGCGTGATGCGTATCCGAGGAGGTATCATAGTGCAAATGCACTATTATGCCGTGATGCATGACCCAATGCATCACCGAGCCGAAGTTGCGTAAGTGGGAGCATCGTAGTGCTAAGGCACTATTATGCCGTGATGCACGATCCAATGCATCACTAAGCCGAAGTTGCATAAGTTGGAGCATCATAGTGCTAATGCACTATTATGGCGTGATACATGATTCAATGCATCACCGATCCAATGTCGCTATTCGATAAATGCATCATATTGTTAAGGAACTATTATGCCGTGATATATTTTCGAGAATACATCACCGAGCCAAGAATGCCCGACTTTGGAAAGAAATCTTCATTTTCGGCCTTGCAGTCGATGGATGCCCCTTACCTTTCAAATATTTATTTGTGGAGATGCAAATAAAACATATATATGGAGGAGCTTTGCTTGAATGTGCATGAGAGTTAATGCACATATAAATGCGATGTAACTTATACGATACAGCATACTTGATGCTCATCAACGTGTTTAACTATAGCTTACCCGAGAATGCTTCACTTGGCTTTGGAAAGAAATCTTCATTTGCGGCCTTGCAGTCGATAGATGACCCCTACCTTTCTAATATTTGTTGGTAGAAATGCGAATACAACATATATAGGGAGGGAGCTTGTTGGAATGTGCATGAGCAATAATGCACATATAGATATGCGAAGTGGCCGATACGTTGGAGCATACTTGATGCATAAGCATCAATATGCTTGTAGCTTAACCGATGAAGCTTGAATGTGCATGAGGGGTAATTCACATGTAGATATGTGAAGCATCCTATACGTTGGAGCATACTTGATGCATAAGCATCAATATGCTGGTAACCTAGCCGATGAAGATTGAATTATACGAAAGCATCTTTCGATCGTGTTACGTACTTGATAATGCATAGTTGCATAACAAATAGCGATAGTTATGCACAAGCTAGTGCATACCTTGTGAAATCCCTTTGGCCTACACGGACTAGGCTTTGCTTGGCCTTTGGCCTTGCGATGAAGTTGGAATCGAAGTTGGCTTTGCCTTAATAGGCTTAAGTTGCTTGTCCCTTTCTAATTGACCCTTTGATGAACTACGGTCATATCATCTAATTTCGGAGATGATTGCGACATTATGGTAACTCATATCATCTGGATCGGCAATGCTAAGCAAGAAATGATTGTTGCCACACTTGATGAGGTAGTTGCAATTTCATTTGATGGATTGTTCATACTTCCTTGGAACCGTCGCGGCATGGAATGGCATGTGCCTGGATGTTGCACTCTTGGCAAGAACAAGATAAGTGCAGGTTCCAGCGCATGGTCGAAGTAAAATTGATGAAGCGAAAGCTTAGGCTTGAAATAGCCTAGGTGTTGGTCCAAGGCATGAGTTAGGCTTGGAAAATAAAGCGAAATTATGTGATGCTTGCCAAAGGAATCCCCATTAGCTTGTATAGCCTTCAACCCTTGGTATAATGAGGGTAAGTTGGAATGGTATGCTAGTCAAAGGCATTCACCATGGGCTTTAATGGCCTTGCACCCTTTGTAGTACAAGGGTGTGTTGGAACGATATGGAGACTACGGTTTGAGTACCATGCTTGCAAAGCATGTTTGGAAAGGCAAATATGCCTGGAATGGTATAAACGTAGCTTGAATGATGTTGGAACTACGTTTCGAGTATAATGCTTACAAGGTAGGCTTGGAAAGCAAAAATTTACCTGCACTTTCCTGCGAGAAGTTAGGCTTTAAGGTCGGGTTACACTCTTTTAAATCACGCATCGGGGAGTTCTGGCCTGCCCAGCACAGCGCGTCGGAGGCGGAATTTTCCGGTCCGTGACAACTTCCCACAACTCAGCAGATAACAGATCCTAAATACTGTCATTATCACCGATATGTTAATCACCCAACTAGCAATTGTAACAATTTAAAGCGTATTTTTTAAAGAAAAGGTGGAATCAAGAGAGTTCCAACTAGAAACTGAAGGAGTTCACGAAAATCCCCTTCTTGTCAGAAACTTCACTCTCTCTAAGAAGTCAACCAATCAGATAGTTCAATCTATGATGGAATGCATGTGCGAGCTTCTCTATCTCTCGAAAGGACAACGTGAAGACGTCTTTGCTTCCCTGAACCATGTCGTATCCGGAAAGCGCTTATTTGTTGAATCAGGAACCCGCTCCCAAATCAAGTATCCCTTGAAGAACTTGGTCGACACGAATGATAAGGAATATGCCTGGGGACTCCCCACAAAGCTCGAAGATCCGACTCGGACTCTCAACCTTGATCAAGTAAGTCCCACTTCTCAAGACCCTTTGCAATCAATGATCCCATGTCCTGTCAGAATCCGGGGGGAAGACAATTATGTCGCGGCTAGAAGATATGAATGGGAAGCCAATCCATTTTAATATTTTAACAAATATTTGAAAATTGCGTTTATTAAGAATGGGAAACTTCGTGACTTGCTTACAAGTCAAGTCGCCTGTAACAATGAAAAGAAGTGCCAGTAACAATCCTTATCCACCTAAGGAGAATACCTCTTAGACGAGATGATAAAGTCTGGGCCTTTTCAAATTGGTGACACGGTTCTGAAATCACTAAGAAGGCAATCTTATCGCATCAATTCCTTTAACTTTGAAGGAAGAACCTTACATAATTACTGAGACTCTACTAGGTGGTCACTACAAGTGTCACAGACCTAAAAATTCCTCCTCCTGGTGCGTTGCGCTGGGCAGGCCAGAAGAGTAACCGGACCTTAGAGCTTAACTTCTCGCTAGAAAGTACAGGTAGATTTTTGCTTTCCAAGCATGCCTTGTAAGCATTATACTCGAAACGTAGTTCTCACATCATTCAAGCTACGTTTATACCGTTCCACCCCACCCTTGTTCTGCTAAGGGTGCAAGGCCATTAAAGCCTATGGTTAATGTCTTTGGAAAGCATCACATAAACATGATCATTCTCTAGGCCTAATTCATGCCTTGGACTAGCACCTAGGCCATTACAAGCCTAATTTTTGCCTTATCAATTCAGCGTCGACTAAGCACTAGGTACATGCATTGATCTTGCTCTTGCCAAGAGTGCAGCAACCAGGCATATTCCATTCACACCGAATAGCTTGATAGAAAGTGAGAACATCCATCAAATGGAATGTAACTACCTCATCAAGTGCTGCAACAATCATCTCTTGCTTAGCATTGCCGAGCTAGATGATATGAGTTACCATAATGTCGCAATCACCTCTAAATTAGATGATATAAGCGACAAGATGCTGCACCACAATGCATTACAATGCGGCTGCCTACGTACCCAACCCGTACCTTCAAGGGATCAAGCATGATCGTAATTCATCAAAGGGTTAATTCAAAAGGAACAAGCAACTCAAGTCTATTAAGGCAAAGCCAACATCCTTTCCAACTTCATTGCAAGGACAAAGGCCAAGCAAAGCCTAGACCGTATAGGATGAAGGACTTTCGCAAGGTATGCACTAGCTTGTGCATAAGTATTACTAGTTATTATGCAAATATGCATACTCATGTACGTAGCACGATTGAATGATGTTTTCGCATAATTCAAGCTTTATAGGCTATGCTATAAGCAAACTGATACTTATGCATCAAGTATGCTCCAACGTATAGGCCACATCGCATGCATTACCTCTCATGCACATCTAAGCTTCATCGGTCAAGCTACAAGCATATTGATGCTTATGCATCAAGTATGCTCCAATATATTGGCCACTTCGCATATCTATATGTGCATTACCGTTCATGCACATTCAAGCTTCATCGGTTATGTTACAAGCCTATTGATGTTTTAGCTTCAAGTATGCTCCAACGTATAGGATACGTCGCATTTTTTGCGCATTACCTCTCATGCACATTCAAGCAAATCTCCCTCCCTGTATATGTTTTATTCGCAATTCTACAAATAAATATAACAATAGAAAGTGACATCCATCGACTGCACAAGGCCGAAAATAAAGTTTTCTTGCCAAAGCCAAGCGAAGCATTCTCAGGTAAGATACAAGTGAACACGTTAATGCATCACGGTGATGCATTCTTGGCTCGGTGATGCATTCTCAATAATGCATCACGGCATCATAATGCCTTAGCACTATGATGTACTCTCACTATGCAACGTTGTCTTGGTGATACATTTTCAATCATGCATCACGGCATAATAGTGCATTAGCACTATAATGCCTTCTCGGATACGCCACATTCAGTGATGCATTCTAAATCATGTATCACGGCATAATAGTGCATTATCACTATGATGCTCTTACTTACGCAACTTTGGCTTAGTGATGCATTCTCAATCATGCATCACGGCATAATAGTGCAGTAGCACTATAATGCCTCCTCAAATACGCATCACGCGTAATAGGGCCTTAACACTATATTTCGAGGTCGAGGCATCCACACCCTAATGCATATCTGGGTAAGATTTATAAGCTTAGGATGAAGCTTCAACCCAGGCCATGACGCGTCCTTGAGTAAGCTTCATGCAAAAATCGCGGATGTTACATTCTTACCACCTTCAAAGAATTTCGTCCTCGAAGTTTAAGTCAAAAACTATTGTGGACAAGCTTCATCGATTAAGGTTTCCTATGCATATGTCCTATTCCATGATGCACCGAAATCTCGTAAGGGTCCAATGTTTGTTAATGAGCAAAAATTAGAACCTTCTGATATGCGTCCCATACCGCATATCCTAGAATCCTAATAGGGCCCATAATTGCCATAAACGCCAATTGAGACCTTCCGAACATACGTCCCATTCCGCATGCTCGAGGATCAGCAAAGGTTTTTATAATTCTACTGAGAAAATAAAATTGGATCCCTAAACATGCGTCCTATACCACATGCTTAAGAATGCAAAAGAATTTACTCAACACGAGATCTTAAGTGAACGTCCCATTCCATAAACTTAAGAATCCCCAAAGTTCACAGAAGTTGAAAAGAGTCATCACAAATTGATAAGCAGTTCCTAGCGTAGTACTGTGAGGACCAACTCTAATGCCAGTGCAGTCGGATGCAATCCATCGTCCCTGACGATCTTCCACTCGTAAGTGGGTGCTAGCCAACCTGACAACGCACACTGTTCCAGCGACGGGTGGGGATGATCAGTCCCGTGCCAAGGTAGTCGGATACCAGCCACCGTTCCAAACGAGTTTTCTGGCAAACTCACAGAACTAGGTGAAGCTCTTCCAAATCTTAGTGGAGTAACTAGCAAGTTATAATTTCTTTTTGTATATGCACTTGACCTGATTTATCCACCCTATTTTCGCACAATAGTTGGCCTACTCTTCCAACTTTTCCATTTCTTTTGAAGGAAAATTTTGTAATCTTAATACAAAATGCTCACCGACGAGTCCAAAACTTACAGTCCCTAGTGTTTTTCTCGGAACTTGCTCTGATGCCATCTGTCACGGACTGGAAAATTCTGCCTCCTGGCGCATTGCGCTGGGCAGGCCAGAACACCCCGTTGCGTAATTTAAAGAGAGTAACCGGACCTTAGAGCTTAACTTCTCGCTGGAAAGTATAGGTAGATTTTTGCTTTCCAAGCATGCCTTGTAAGCATTATACTCGAAACGTAGTTCCCATATCATTCAACCTACGTTTATACCGTTCCACCTCACCTCACCCTTGTTCTGCTAAGGGTGCAAGGCCATTAAAGCCTATGGTTAATGCCTTTGGCAAGCATCATATAAACATGATCATTTTCTAGTCCTAATTCATGCCTTGGACTAGCACCTAGGCCATTACAAGCCTAATTTTTCGCCTTATCAATTCAGCTTCGTCTAAGCAATGGGTACATGCACTGATCTTGCTCTTGGAAAGAGTGCAACAACCACGCATATTCCGTTCATACTGAATAGCTTGATAGGAAGTGTGAACATCCATCAAATGGAATGTAACTACCTCATCAAGTGCGGCAACAATCATCTCTTGCTTAGCATTTCCGAGCCAGATGATATGAGTTACCATAATGTCGCAATCACCTCTAAATTAGATGATATGAGCGACAAGGTGCTGCACCTCAATGCATTGCATTGCGGCTGCCTACATACCCAACCCGTACCTTGAAGGGATCAAGCATGACCGTAGTTCATCAAAGGTTCAATTCGAAAGGAACAAGCAACTCAAGTCTATTAAGGCAAAGACAATATCATTTCCAACTTCATTGCAAGGCCAAGCAAAGCCTAGATCGTATAGGCCGAAGGAATTTCGCAAGGTATGCACTATCTTATGCATAACTATCGCTAGTTATTATGCAAATATGCATTCTCAAGTACGTAGCACGATTGAATGATGCTTTCGTATAATTCAAGCTTTATAGGCTAAGCTATAAGCACATTGATACTTATGCATCAGGTATGCTCCAACGTATAAGCCACATCGCATGCATTACCTCTCATGCACATCTAAGCTTCATCAGTTAAGCTACAAGCATATTGATGCTTATGCATCAAGTATGCTCCAACATATTGGCCACTTCACATATCTATATGTGCATTACCGCTCATGCACATTCAAGCTTCATTGGTTAAGCTACAAGCATATTTATGTTTTAGCATCAAGTATGCTCCAACGTATAGGCTACGTCGCATTTATATGTCCATTACCTCTCAGGCACATTCAAGCAAAACTCCCTTCGTATATATGTTTTATTCGCATTTCTACAAATAAATATAAGAATATCAAGTGACATCCATCGAGTGCACAAGGCCAAAAATGAATTTTTCTTGCCAAAGCCAAGCGAGCATTCTCAGGTAAGCTACAAGTGAACACGCTAATGCATCACGGTGATGCATTCTTGGCTCGGTGATGCATTCTCAATAATGCATCACGGCATATAGTGCCTTAGCACTATGATGCACTCTCACTACGCAACATTGGCTTGGTGATGCATTTTCAATCATGCATCACGGCATTATAGTGCTAATGCACTATAATGCCTTCTCGGATACGCCACATTCAGTGATACATTCTAAATCATGCATCACGGCATAATAGTGCATTAACACTATGATGCTCTTACTTACGCAATTTTGGCTTAGTGATGCATTCTCAATCATGCATCACGGCATAGTAGTGCAATAGCACTATGATGCCTCCTCAAATACGCATCACGCATAATAGGGCCTTAACACTATATTTCGAGGTCGAGGCATCCACACCCTAATGCATATCTGGGTAAGCTTCATAAGCTTAGGATGAAGCTTCAACCCAGGCCATGACGCGTCCTTGAGTAAGCTTCATGCAAAAATCGCGGGTGTTACAACAAGCTTACAAACCGTGACAAGCCATAAGGAGTAGTGATTCATGGAAAGTGGCTCAAAGATTTCAAAGCATGAGTGCTGCATTCGTTTACTTCAAATGTTTCCATATTTTCATGCAATATTTATATTTCCTCTAAAATGAGTATAATATTTCTACACTCATATCTAGGTTTTCAAGTTTATCAATCAATTCAAATATCTTTATCCATTTTAAAAAATATAAAAGAGTCTATCTATTTTCACAAATAACTTGTCAAAACCTACCTACTCAAAATCCCAAAATAAAGCCATAAATGTGCTTCATAAAATCATAAAACTAGAAAAAATTCTTGAAAGCTGGCTCAATCCCTATAGAAAACTCCTTCTTCATCATTCTAAGAGTCTCCAACGCAAGATCTAATTCCCGGGAAAGCCTTTCGACCTCTTGTCTAGGCTTGGTCATTGCCTCCAGATTAGCAAGCTCTCCTACTTCAGCAAAATGCTCTCGCATGGCTCGTAGACGATGAAAAACCCACATAACATTCAAACCAGAGTTCTCGGTGTTACTCACATCTTCCTTCTACTCCTCGAATACTGCATCAGAAACTTCATTCCGAGGAAGTGTGATTATCTCTTGTATGATGGGCAACAGACTTGACACGTCTGGTTTCAAAGATCCTAGTTTCTGGAAGTGTCAACGGAGAAGTGGCCTAACTTCTTCCATATCCTTGTATACAACTTGGAATAAGTGGATAGGACGGAAAAACTTCCAACACGCAAGTACCCGGGGAGAGTCCTGCTCGGGCCAAAGTCAATATCAATACATGCACCAGAATAATCAACGGAAGCGCTACCCTCAACAAGCATACAAGCATAAGTGTTCTCATTATTTTTATTAGGAGAGAGAGAACATTATCTATGTCGGGATCAACGGTAATTCTTTTTCCTTCACTAGCAAGCTCAACTCTCTCATTTTGACCGTTCCCCCCCTAAAAGTAGAGAGGATATGAGCAAATTGAGTCAGAATGTCTCAAACACAAAATTATTGATCATGAACCATAAAAATTGTCATACATACTCATTTATGTACAATTATTACAAAGTATTATTCAATGAATTATATGAGTTGGAACAATAACAAGACGTTTTACAAAAAAAAACGTCTCGAAAGCAATTTTCACTGCCTCTAGGAAACCTTGAAGCAGAAAACAATTGATAATGAATATAGGAATGGTTCTTGTATAAAAAATTTCGTATTTAAGTCTTCTACAATATATTAAAAGGGTGTATCAATCGGACAAGTGATCTAGGAATTATGGCAAAAACGGCTAGCGGAGTCAAATTCGAAAACTGTCAGGATTTTCCTAGATACTTCCTGAGTTCTACTGTTCAGTCGTTTTAACAACAAAAATAAGCTCAAAACCTGGATTATTCCTACCAAGATGTAGGAAATTATTTTCTAATAATGATAGAGTGGTAAATCATCCAAAACGGAGGTCGTATGGGGATTTTATGATGTTTTTCCCAAGCATTATACTTCTGAAACTTTATGACGCCGAAAATTTGCGAATACTTTGCAAATTTTAAGCATAGTTATAATTATATATGAGAAATTCAAGGGGTATACACGGATTATTACTATAAAAAGAAGGGTATAACTTACTTAAGGAATATCCAAGTTGGCGGAAGAGACCAGCACCATTCCACCTTCAGTGCTTACTTCATCATTAATAGTACCAGATTCAGGTTCTTCACGGATTTCATCTGTACGAGATATTTCTTCAAGCTCCTCCTTCCTAGACTCATGTCATCCTTCCATACTTACAGTGTCTCCCGAAGCCTCAGGGGCGTCACTATAGTCGATGCAAACATTTGTGCTGACATGCTACACCAAGACAAGAAAATATATATATTATAATTTGAAAAGAAATATATACACACGAATTGAGAATGACAAGCGGAACACTTATATTCTTGAGAGGTCCCGTCTTACTTCCAGGAAGAATCATCATTGGTTCTTTCCTTACAGGATGGGGACTATTGGCAACAACAGAAGCAACGTTCATCCGAGGACAAACGACACGAGTCTAGCGGAAAGAATGAAAGATAAGAATCATAATAGTCACATTTCCAGAAATAAGAAGTCAGAGAAAAGATCATTACCTCCTGAGACGCGTAAATAATTAGCTTCCGCTTGTCCTTAGATGAGATCTGCAAATTGGAACCCCGAGCATTGGCTTCCTTAGAGGGGGCGACATTCATCACTGGAGGTCTCGAGAGAAATTCTTTGAAGCGCTTCCTCTCATCATTCCAGAAGCATGCATACATGGCTGATATCTGAGGTTTCCTACCCTGAATGAAGAAAGGAATGTTTATTCTCTCATTAAGAAAAACATCTAAATTCTTCTTCAACTCTTTAATAGACGGGGCTACACTGTTACGAGGTACTTCTTGGTTAAAATAATCTGACGATCCGCACAATTGATGATGTATGCTTGCACCGAATAACCTTCTGAACGAAGAACAAGGATATAACCTGGAGTGGAGCTGTTCATGAATGCATTTTGTCAAGGAGAAATCGTATTATCTTGCCTCTTTGGAACTAACCATAGAACCCCCTCGACCTCTCTAGCGAAAGTAGTTGATGAAAGTATATGCCCATTGATCGTGTCGTCAGCCACCAAAATAATTCAAGTTCTTACTTCACTAATATATATTAGAGTATAGTAATAAAAACAAGTTCGTTCCCACAGAGAGGCAGGTGATTCTTAATTGCTTTCGATTACTTATGTAAACAGGGAGGTTTTGGTTGTGATTATAACTAAATTATACTAAAGTAAAAAGATTAAAACGAATATTGGAGATAAAGAACATTGGTTAGAGAGTTCATCTTCCATATTCCAACATGTTATCAACCAAATCATACTCAACATTCATGCACTCTCAATATCAATAACCCTAAAGCATCCTATCGCAGGCTTACTCCGGCAAAACTCCTATTATCATCAAAGGCGCAAGGGCCATTCTTTGAATCCTTTTCACCGAATAACTTGGCGCAAAAGCCACTCAAGTTTAACCCAATGAAAGCAATGGTCTTTGTGAGTTGAGGTTATTCTAAGCAACCCGGCGCAAGAGCCACTCAGATTTAACCTAGGTCACGCTTCTACACATAATGCATGGCAACATCCCGTCGTTAACAGCTATGTTATACTACTTGTAACAAGGGTATTTCGACAATTCCGGATCT
>JAJJMC010018431.1:82834-185888 GCA_023531435.1 Papaver californicum | reverse complement strand
ATCCACGAAATCTAGGTTTTTAATGCTTCCGGGACCATGTTTTCCATGTTTTAGAAGCCCACACACGTGCCAAAACTCCCCCTTTTACGGTTGGGATCGAGCCAATAACCCAACCGTAACTCTGGCACAAAAATATCACCCAAAAACACCCAGTTTTACGGTTGGGTTCGAGCCAAGAAACCTAACCGTAACTCTGTCACAAAAATTCGCTCCAAACTTCCCCAGGTTTACGGTTGGGTTCGAGCCAAGAAACCCAACCGTAATTCATCCTGGATACTTTTTTGTACTTCACTATTTTGATCATATCTCCCTCATCCGGTGTCCGATTGACCTCATTATTTTTGGGTTGCCTTTGTCTTTCAATTCTCTACAAGATGGAAGTGACAAAATATTTATGATTTTTCAATCAATTTTACAGTTGGGTTTGAGAGTCTAGACCCAACCGTAAATTTTTCTTCAAAATCAACTTCTTTTACGGTTGGGTTTTGGGGTACTTTCCCAACCGTAAATCTTCCTGGAACTCTTGTTTCAAAGTTTTGTTTCCATCCTTTAACCTCTTCTTTTTATGTCGGAATGAACTCCTTTCCTCTTCTTTGGTTGAATATACTTCAAAACTCCTAAGAAACTCATAAACAAACAAATTAAAAGCATAATGATATGAAAACTAACAAGAAATAAATGAATTAGAGTATCCAAATAGTGCAAATAATGCACCTATCACCCATGATCAGAATCCCAAGGCCTGAAGTTCGCCGCAATCTGGATATCTATCAAATCAATCAAATCTACAGAGGTAATATTTCTTATATACCAACGGCGGATCATAGCATACTCAACAGCTTCACGCAAGTTCAAAGGCTTCGACAAATGGGTATATTTTGGGAAGAGCTCCCATAACCATGCTTGGAAAAACGCAGCATGAATGCAAGAATCAATCTTTATGAACCCGTTAGAATTTTTCATGTGATGACCCAATGAATCTAAATGAGAATACAAAGAACCGAGAAACAATTTACCACGAGGGAGACATGCACCACCAGTAAGTGTTACCTCCATAGAAACAACTGAGAGCTTCAAAATTCCAACAGGGAAGTCTACAAAAACATCTCTAGGCAACCAGAGTGTCAGAAACGCCGCCACGATCAAAGGGTCACTAAGAGTGTGATCATCCGCATAGGCTTTACCATTCCACCCAATGATCGATCATCTTCACATAATACACACCATTCCTCCCCTACCCTGTTGGATTTCTTCTATCTTCCTCTCCATAGTCGTGATCATTTGCTTCTCTTATCAAAATTTTCAACATGAAGAGTCCTAGAAACCGGAAGCTGCAACATACTAACTACATCCTCCAGGGTAATTGTTAGTTTGTCCTAGGCGCATATAGCAGTATAAGTTTGTTCACACCATCCATCCTCTTTCAAAACCTTGACCCCTGAAGGATCATTCAATATCGCTTTGCACTAGCTCACCCACTTTTTCATGGGAACCTGGTGTGTCTTGAACTCAATGAAGAAGATACATAATCTCCTCTATGCAAACAAAGTCTTGATACAACCTCAGGAACAACATTCTTAGGGACAACATACTTCTCAGATTTATGAATAAAGTTACCAATAAAACCGGAAGGCACGACAATATCTTCATAAATATACTCCTGAAACCTATCACGGATATGAGGTACGCTCTCAAGAAATATAGTATCAGAAATTCTTCTTTATGACCAGAAGATGTGCCAATATCATTATTATTAGTCATCTGAGATGCAATTCAAGTTCTCCATATATCAAAACAGGATTAAAACCATAGTTTGCTAAAAGTTTATGGCTTTCTAAGAATGTATAATTCAAGTTAAAAAAAAAACTATGGTTTACAAAGAAAAAGCCATAATGGCGTTAAAGAAATAGGGAAAGGAGAAGACACTTACCTTCTTGGTTTGGTCGCTTATGGCGCTTGCTCAAGTTCAAATTTCCACACTTGATGATACCGTAAACTTGAAGTAGAGGAGCAATTCTTGTCACTCTCGCCACTAGAAAAAAAAGAAAAAAAAAAGAAAGTCACGTAAAGAAAAAAAAAGGAATGGGGGGGTGGAGGGGGAGGCATATATATAGGCGCCAACTTGAAGAGCCCATGTCCAACTAGGAAACCTAAAAAATGGGAGAAAAAAAGTGGCGCTAGGTTGCTTCCTTGTAGTCGCGCCAATTTTGGTCTTTCCCACCCGATATAATTGATATTGCAAGTAGGTACAAGGGCGCCTACTATTCCCAATCAAGTTTCACGCTAGGGGGTGCACATCTCAATATCCCAGAAGCTAAGTATATCTTCTTCTACACTTAAAATTTAATTTATGCATATATAATTATTAAAAGCATATTGTCACTATCTAGTGCTTACTGCGCAACATTATTGTTTCTCACTAAGAAGGGGACTTAATATAGATGGTGAGTTTTTGACAAGCGGTATAATTATAAAATATCCCTTTGTTAATCAAAAAGAATATATATGTGCATACTTATGTGCATATGCTTAATATGGAATATTGTATCTCTGTTTTATATTCCACAAGCGAATTAAGAGTATATATCCTCTTTAAACATTCTAAAATGACCTTGCAGCCTCCTCAATACTCATAATATTCGTGTCATATCGAACTAGTCTCAAGTTATATAAATTCTACGGCTGAATTCCTTGAACTTGCCTCGAATGCGCATTGATGTTCTAGCAAATCCATCAAACTCGGGAATAGCTAATGTTTAAACCCAAAAATACATTCTAGCTTAACGCTAATTTGCAACGAATACTCCTCAAATATGCTACTTTAGCACTTTGCTTGAATATAAGCCACAAATAATGCGCCACTCCTCTTGGATACACAACCAAGAAGAAATATCATAAATGTGCATTGAACATTTGATCTAGTCCAACCTTAGTATTCTCTCTTATCAGTGCCAAGTTAGCACTAGTTGTTTGGCTTAGCACCGCATTTGCACCACTTAGCCACATTAGCGCTAAAAGCGCTAACTTTCCTGGTGTTAACCTTAGCGCTTGAGAAGTGCCAACTAGTTAAACATGGCCTTAGATAGCACATCTTGGACTAATGAGGCCTTAGCTAGGGAATTACTACCTTAGCACCTCAGCCTTAGCGCTAAAGGTGCTAACCATAACCCTAGCGCCGAAGGCGTAAACTTCCTTGGCTAGCTGACGCGTTCTCGAGTACCAGTCCATCTAGCCTTACGCATCCCTAAGCAATGGTCCCATCTGGCTGACCCGTCCTCTAGCATGGGCATTACCAAGCTAATGTGTCTCCAAGTAACGACTAAGGCCGATACGCTTTAGCATCCAATGCGTCCCTACCATGCTCAGGCACGCCCCTTGGCTCCAATATGTCCTATTATCCCTAACATGTCCCTAGTGGCAATGCGCCCCTACCGGCAAGCCTAGCACGTCCCTACCATGCTCAAACACGCCCCTTAGCTACGATACTTTACCTATCCAAAGCCTAGCGCATCTCTCAGGGCCAATGCGTCTCTAGATTCTCTAGCGCGTCCCTCCAAGGCCAATGCGTCCCTTCCAAGCCTAGCGCGTCCCTCTAAGGAAAATGCGTCTTTAGCCTAGCATAATGCGTCCCTGACTAACGACCATGGCTAATGCTCCCTTGGCTTAACATGACCATACTTAGCGTCTTAGCCACAATACTATCTAATTGAAGTGCTAACTTAAAACCTCCTTGACACTATCTTCCGAACCTTAGTATAATCGATATTTACTAGAAGTTATGCATATTGGTATTACTCCTGAGACGTTATCATATTATCCTTTTATATTAAAAGAGCTAGCACATTATTTGCGCTAAGTAGCTAGTACTTGCTTTGCTAGCTAATTCCCTCAGAAATACGCATTTCTTCTCAATATGAGTCCAACATTAAATATTATATGAATTATAGTAGGTCTTCTTGCTTAAGAAGCCTTCTACAACATTTGGCCTCAAATGCCTCCCAGAATTACGCTAAGTCACTTCTAAACTAATAAATGTGTCATATTATTTCTAAGTAAGTACATGGCCACTGAACTTCCAAGAATCGACACTAATCAGTCTGATTATCAATCCACTGAGTCACGTAACTTGCCTCACTGACTTAGCAAGTCATTTGACTTGACTTGACTTGATCAAAATAATAGTGGCTAATGACTCCACTATTTCCACGAGATATCAAATACAAAAAATGGGGGTTCTCATTTGGGTATTGGTCTGGCGGTCTACGATAATTTTGGGTGGTGGCACCACCCCCACAAATAAGAAGGTAACAACAAGTGGGCGGTTACAGAGCATTTGAGAGGATAAGGAGTAGTGGTCAGACATGTCTTCCCTACTTTTCGGGCACCAACCCACAATAATCTTCATAATCATCACTTCTCCACCTCTCCCTAACTTCCACCACTTACGAGAAATCAATGTGTCTCCTTTGAACTATAAATGGATGATTCTCATCTATTCGGAAAAAAAGACAAGACAAGACAACAAGTCAGGAGAAACGAAACATACTAAAATAGCGATTCATCTCAAAGATAATCCTTTCTCCTTTACACACTACCTATCAGACTGATATTTCTCAACCTTCTTTGCTTCCCTCCTATAAGACCTACCTCGATCTTCTCCACCTTTGTGATTGAAGCAGGACGTGAACGTCCATTTCTTGGTTTAGGCTCTTCCTGTTTGATTTTGATCTCTCAAACCTACTTAAAAGTATGATCCACTGTACATATGTTTTCACCCTAAAACAGTATGATAACTTTTGAAGTCCTTGAGACAATATACTTCTTTTAACACTTTAATAAAAGTATTCTGAAGTAGCACTAGTTTCTTTTCAATTGAATGAAAGTTACATTCTTTTTGATACAATTTTGGGTTCCTTTGGAATCATAAATAGGATGATCAATTTCTACAACAGATGTAGGAATTTGAATATTTCCTTATAACTTAATGATTCCTATAGGTAATAATCCTATGCAATGAAAATTACGATCTGTTCCAGATTTGACCAAATTAGGCTTCTTATGACACTCTGACAAAGTCGTTCTAAGACTTCTTAATTCTTCATCATAATAAATTATCACATATTTCTTAGTCAGATTTTCATCTTTAAATTATCGTTCTTGAGTTAGATCTTTATCAAGAACCTCCACTTTAACTGAGAGCGATTTAGTCACTTCGGGTAAATCATTCAGTTGCAATCCCTTTTCTCTTATCTCTTGTCGACTATACCAATAATACTTCACATGATCAACGTACTAATAATCATACAATGCTTTGTCACACTATAAATATGGAGTATTATATTCTTACAAACTCATTTAGAAAACAACTTTGTCGTGTGGGAAAACTAACTTGAAAAAGATAGTAGTAATAAAATTAGGTGAAACATTTTGTGTTACATTTTGCTCAAAATCTTCTTTAGGATCAAGAAACTCTAGTAGTACACTTGGAGGGAAATTAAAAATCACACTGCTTTAGTTTTATTTGTTTAATGTTTTTGTTTAAGAAATAACGATATAGTTATCTTCGATGGATCAAAAAAATTTATTACATAGTCCTTTTTTTCTTATATAAGACCATTCAAGTTTGTTTGAAGATTTGACTATCACAATTATTTAAGTGATTCTGGATCTGGGGGATAAAACTGTTGAACAATCAATGTTAACAGATTCCGTTTTGCTTGTTTGATCAATAGTGGAGTTAATTTGTTTGCACCGTTTTCTTTTGAAGATTGAAATTGAAAATTCAAGACTTGAAGACTTTTCTTTTTGTTCCGATCTTTGTGTTACTTTTTGCGTTGATTCTCTGGGATTAACAATTTGTTTATTTCTGATAAACATAAGACTTATGGAAGGTCGAACAAACTATCTAGCAGCATTTATTTTCTTGGATAGATCTTGTTCACCAAGATTGATTATTTCGATAATCATTGTCTTGGTTTGATCTTTTGACCAAAGAAGTTTATTAATATAAATGGAAAAAGCTTTATGACTGATCAAACAGATGATTTGGGTGATTCATAAGTGAGTTGGTTACTGGAATAAATTTAGTCCTTTGCTGTTTTTGGTTAGGATTTAAAGGAGTTAGTTGCAGAAGTCTTCACAGCGGGTGAACAAATCAAGACAGTGGACTTTGTCATTGGATTCCCGTGTGTTGGCTAGATTGGAAGTAGAAGTAGGAATACTAAAGGAAATGAGTAACTAGGGGTAGTTTACTTGGTTTCAACTATACAAAGTTGCGGTATTTAATTTGTATAGTGGCTTAATTTTAAAAGTATTCAAAACTTGACTAGGTCCCAAGTATTTTCTGTCAGACAGTTTTCCTCGTTAACATAATCTTGTGCGTTGTGCCATTACTTTATTTTCCGTATTATAGTAGTGATATTATAATTAAAATAATTTCACCTGTATATTAGTCATATCTTGGTAAAGATACCATAGTTTGTTGGAACTGAACTCTAACTATTACCAAGATCGTCTTGTTGAAATAATCTTGGATCGTTATTGTTACGATAAGGTTATACAAGATGAGTCTGTAATAGGTTGATATCGAAAAAATTGTGGTGTCATTGGTACCTTCGGTATTTCAGATATTAAAGTCATCGATCTTCACGGGAGATGAATATGAAATATAGTCCTTTCGACGAAGAAGCTTTATGATACCATATATTGTATCTTCAACTTGGTAATCTCATTTACCTGGCCATCACTATACTAGATATCAATCATGAAGATCATATTGTGAGTCAATTTATGTATGCACCTCGCTCGATGTATTTTGTCAGTGTTCTTAGAATCTTAGGATATATAAAGGGCACTCTTTATCAAGGTTTATATTTTTCTTCCAAATCCGATCTTCATCTCCGGGCTTATTCAGACTTTGATTGGGAAGGCGATGTTACTGGTCGTTGGTCCACCACATGTTATTGTATGTTTCTCGGGGGCTTTCTTGTTTCCTAGCAAAGTGAAAAACAAACAATTGTTTACCGCTCTGGCGCTGAAGCTGAATACAGAGCTCTCGCTCACACTACTTATCAGATTTTTTGTCTACGATGGCTTTTTGGTGACATGGGAATTCAACTTTATGGACCCACTCCTCTTTTCTGTCATAACAAATCTTCCATTCATATTACTCATAATGATGTGTTCCATGAGCGCACTAAGTTCATTGAAATTGATTATCACTTTAACTGACGCTATTTTCAACAAGGAACTATTGCACCACCGTTTATCAAATCAGAGTTTCAAGTAGCATATATCTTCACAAAGTCAAACCCACCGTTTATCAAATCAGAGTTTCAAGTAGCAGATACCTTCACAAAGTCATACCGTTCCGCTTGTCTTCAATTCTTGTGTTCTATACCATCTTGAGTTTGTGTGTTTGTGTGTGTGTGTGTGTGTGTGTCAACTCAATTTCGACAAACGAGAGGATTATGTTATATATTATGATATTTCCATATTTGTTGATATATTAATATGTAACATCTGTATAAAAAGAGCTACGCCCATTGATTGAATTTTTTTCCATGACTATAAGTAATCTTCTCATGCGTGAAGTTATCTCAAGGAAGGTATAACTCATGACAATGGAGTTATGAAGCGATACACCAAAGCGAATGAATTATCTAACCTATTATCATTCATTGGATACCTGTTTCAGATGGGTGGGACTTGGGTTGGGTCAACCCGCCAAACCCGACTGTTGGGTGTGCATGGGAAATATAATTCCAAATGTTGGACGGGCATGTGCACAAATTTTACCAACTCGATCTAATTTGCGCGGTCATGGACACAAATTTTACTAACCCCAACAACCCTTCCAACCCAGAAAACTATAAAATAATTATATACTTTTTTTTATATATTATATTACTATTTAGTTAGAGTAATTTTAACTGTAATTATTTATCAACAACATTAAGTTTTAAATTTGAAAGATTGTTATATTGTTGTAAATAATCTCAAAGATATTTAGAAAATAATATAAATCAAATATTTTAATATAATTTTATTCAATTTAATTATCGTTATCACATCAAATTTAAAAAAAGATTACAATATTTAAATTATTTATCTTTAGTAAAAAAAACTTAAATTAAAACAATCTGGAGTTTTATTGTGTATGTAAATATATGTCTATTTGCTTGTATATTTTCACAAAGTGCATCATCATCAAGCAATCGAGGTCGAAGAGTAACATCCGAAATTGTTAAGTAATTGATCTGTGCAAAAAATTGGCTTAAAAATCCGTCAAAACATATTGATGTTGAAGAAAGTACGGAAGATCTTGAAGAGATGGAACTAGCTGAACTTAACGGTGGAGTCCAGGAGGTGTTGGTCATCCTCCAGCTTGAAAAAAAAATACAAATGGTGTTTATCATGACTTGAAGAATAAAGTTCGGAACTTTCAATTTATCTAGGTTTTAGTTTCTTGGACCAATTATGAAACCTCACGTCTTATTAGCTATTATTACCATGAATGAATAATAAGTTAGCGTTTATTCAGTATTGCATTATTTGTTCAGTTTTAATTATATGAAATATGATTAATTATTGGTTATGGCTATTCTTTTTCATTTTACTAATGTTTAATTGTTGCTTCATCGATCAACCCGAAGAACTCGTGAAACCCAAGATACATCATGGTCCGTCTATGGGTAAGAGTTCTATGGGTTTCACGGATCCCAAAACTTTTCTAGCTCGAGCTTATCTCGGCCAAACCTTCTAACCAAACCAATCCAACAAAATCCTACTCCTTTCTACAATTCAATTATAACCGAGCTAAACGGAAATAGTAAAAACAACAGTACAAAGATTTATCGACGAGAAGAACAAGTTACAAAACACAAGATCTCAAATACATAATGTCATGGACATAAAATAATCATAACAAACTTCCAAAAAAATGTGTGTACGTAGCTTATTGATTCGACCAGAGAATAGATGTAGCCCTTTAAGGCTACAGTACTTGGTCGATAAATGATGCACTACAAAAAATTTAAAGCTCGTGGTCCGACTGGCCTGACTCCTCAAATATTTTGGTATGCTTTAGGCAGGAACGAGAATTGAGTTATTTAAGATGATCGAAACTGATGTCCATGCTCGACAAAATTCATATGTATTGAACAATCAGGCCTACCCTGGCATGCCCGGTTGAAAAAATTAGTGGATTAGACAGCCTAGCGGACCGTCTGTACGCCACCACAATAGACTAGATATTCGCGACAAAAGTGTACAAAAAGGCTGTACCACAAGCAAAAGCGAAGATGAGATTAATGGGAAAGACAGTTCTCTAACATATCCGATTATATATATAAAATCTTAAAGCCAACTCTCCTCTATGAGTAGTATTGCTTTCAAAAGCCACTAAAACCACCTTTGCACTTGAAGATGACATGCATGATAGATCTAGCTATCTCTCGCTCTCTACTTTGTCAGTTGGCTTTTTGCTTCACTTTCATATTGACAACAACTAATCAACCAAAATGCTAACTTTTATTTTTATTTATAGCCCCGATAAGGCGATAACTTTCTTCACATGATTTTTTTCCCGTGGTTCTATCGGTTGAACAATGCAGAATTAGTGAAAAACTGGAAACATATTGATAATTTAACCGTTGTATAATTGATTGACTGCTTCATAAAAAAAAGGGATTTGTTGATTGGGGTTAAAGGGTTAAACTAAATTTAGAGTACGGAAACAAAAAGAATTGAAAATAAATAAATAGGGAAACTAACTCTGTGCTCCTATCTTGAAACCTTTATCAAACAAAATTTGTTTTCGCATCTTGAACCTTTTATATCTCTTCTTTGCCGCTCGAGCAGCTTTTGTATGTCTTTTTCATTTTTTTTCCACGGCAAAGATAATGATTTCATCAAAGCAGCATTTGTACGTCATCTTGCACTAGCGGGAACCCATTCTTATGAAGTTATGTGTATACATCGACTATACAACCTTTCATTTCTTAGTGTCTACCAGTCTAGCTATGGATACTAAATTACTTCCCTTATTCATAAAGAAAATTAAATATTTTGCATGGTAGAAATGAGTGATGCAAGTGAAGATATTTTGCACAGGAATTTACATGGAAATGATTACGTACGGCAAGTATCCTAGAATACGTACCATGTATCCGCGCGGTTATATTGTTGTCCCATGCATAATTTATGCATGGAGCCACGCTGGGTTTCGCCGTGCAGCAGAGTCCGCTTGTCCTTAATTCCCACGTGCCATGCACATGGGATAAACAGTGAGATATCCTAAGGTAAATGTGGTTTTCTCCAACATCCATAAAAAGTACCTTCCTTGGCTTTGTTTTGTTTTTGTTGTTATCCTGATCGATTGTTTCCTCTTCTAAGAGCGTCCACAGTCACGCAACGAAAACACTGACTAAAGATCACTTATGATCTTTACTTCGAAAAATACAAGCGCAATGGTGCGATTAAAAGAAGACAATAATCACTGAAATCAATTGTAGTTGATGAAAAGTAGTCTTCAATCGCGACTAAACAGGTTATAGTCGAGCGGGCTCGTAGTGTACCGCTTGATGCTAAGCGATGTCATAGGAATACGCCCAGATCCAAGCGTTATTTGGGACAACGTTCAGAAACACGGGCGGTAAGCTAGTAGTTCGCCTGATCAAGCGTTATTCTGGGGCTTCGTCTGATGAAACAGGGTACTAGGATCACGCCCACACACAAGCGTGCTGCTGGAATACCGCTCAGTTGGAGCGTTATCCTAGCATGCCGCCTAAGGTTAAACGTGGTCCTAGCACTCCGCTCAGATATAGCCGCTCCATTAAATGGCTAGTTTTATGTTGGTGCTGATTCGAATAACAATTGGGGTCTAGTTGCCGGAGACAAGCTAGAGGATTACTGCCATCAAGGGAAACAAAAATTAGGTTTTGTGCAGTAGATGGAGAGACAAAGTCTTCAGTGAAGTTGGCAGAGAAGTTGTGAGAAATCAGGAAGGTCTAAGTTTGCTGAGATGGGTTTGTTCTTATTGTTTGAAATTGAGCCTGATTTGGGTTTGTTGATAGATTTGAAACAAGAATCTGTGGTGGTGTTGTTTAGTTTTGACCGAGAGAAAAAACATGTTGACTTGAATCCGTTGGACCACGAAGTCAGTGATGAACGAAGGAGTTGTGGTTATGAATGAAGTCAGGGGTTCATAGGGTGTGTGGTATGTTGATAGAAAATAAGAAGAGACAATGACCGTGAACAAGAAAGTATAGCTGATGAGTTTAAACAGGGAAACGAGAATTAAATTGAAGGAGTCTGTGTGGATTGTTGAGTTGAGAAGAGAAAGAAGGAAATATCAAGGTGGTGTTGTCTTCCGTAGTTGGTTATGGCTTAGAAAGAAAACATGAACTGATAGTGGGTCTTTGGTGATGAATGGCTATGAGTAGTTCTGTTTGTGAATCTTTATGAACTCAAGTTGCAGGGAAGGAGTATTTGATGTCTGAATCACCACCAAAACTCAGCCATCATCACTGCCAAATTATGCACACAATGCGCCTGATGAAATGCAACAGAGAAAGTCAGCTCGTAGAATAAGGAAGATCGAATGGGGCGGGCTTCTAGCATCTCGCCTGGAATCCCAGGCGGGCGCTAGGACACCTCCCGTCCCATTCTACTCACAAACACACTTCGCACAGGTGCAAATCCTCCAGGCGCGGTGCTAGACCTTCGCCCCATCAGGCGGGACTCTGGGATACCGCCCGTCTCTCGAGCATGATCCTAGGATACTGTCCAAAACCAGGCGTTACGTTAGGATTCCGCCCCACATCGAGCGTTACGCTAGGAGACCGTCTTGCGCAAACGTTACCCTAGGATTCCGCCCGTCTCCACAAACGCTACGCTAGGACACCGCCCAACACCAGACGCATCGTTAGACCACCGCCCGACTATACATGGTTGTTCTTGGGCCGGACTAAAGACTAAAAATTTTAATCTTTGGTGGTTTAGTCTGGTCGTTCTATTGTGGATGCCCTAAGAATACCTAGTTTCTTTTACATATCCTCCTCTCTCTCCAGTAAGTTTTGTTGGAAATTGGATCGAAAATCTAGCAAATCTAACCATAAAAATACAGTAAAATTTGACAAGCAAGCTAATACCTCCCAACTAGATTTTTTATTTTTAGTCTGTTAGTTTAATTGGAACCAGAAGAAATTACTAAATAAACTAGGTTATTCTTTTATGATAGTTTTTTTAGTCTACTAGCTCTAATCGGCACCGGAAGAAATAGCTATACAGACGAGGCTATTAATTTATCAATCACTCTTTTATTGGAGTGTTATTGGATTTATCGAATTTGGTTGATCAACATTTTCTTATATTTTAGCCTTTTCTTTAGAGACGAAGGTAGTATTTTATATATTTTTAAGCCAAATTTATTACTACTTTTCACTATCCAGGGTTCTATGAAGGTTAAATTATAGATATTCGGAAAAATTATTTAAAAAACTCTTCTTCAAAATCTTGTACAACTAGATATTTAGAGAAAATAATTTTTTTATTTAAATTGACAAGGTTTATTACTTTATTGGAGGATCATTTATAGAATTTAGTTGATCGAGTTCAATATTAGATAGTATGTTTTTAAGACAAACTCGTTTTTGGGTTTCACTGTCCATTGTTCTATAAATGTTAAACTGCTAGATATTTTGAGAAACTATTTATCAAATTTTTCCTTAAAATCTTACACTTCTAGATATTTAAAGAATATTATTTTATTTTATTTTACTTTTGGTCAATAAAGAATTAGGTGTTGACGAGTTTTAAATTCAAGCCACTAGTATTATCACCATATGACTTTATGGTTGTAATACAGTGTCACCCGCTGTTTAGAGGAAACTATTAAGAAACTCTTCCTCAAAATCTTGTAAAACCATATTAAGAAATTAGTTTTTACATAGTCAATAGTGACTTTCCAAAGTGTTATTCATCCATGACTAACTCGCTATTTTTGACGGTGATTTTCCAAACCACTTCTCCAATAAAAGTTTTATGGGTGAAAGAGTGTTTATGGTGATCTTTTGTTTGCTATATGCAAAAATTGTAAATTCACTTACTGAACTCCTCCCAGATGCTCTCTAATTAATATAAAATACCCTGAACTTGTTCTAGTGCCGTACATTCTCTGACTGCATTCTTGTTTTGTATATTTATCGAAAGGTATGTTCTCATCAGAACAATATTGATTCATTTCTGTGCTCACAATATACTTATATACTTTCAGTACTAGAAGTTTATTCATCAAATTACTACTATATGCTCATTCACTAGAATGAGGATCCATTTAACCTATTTCATACATGTTGACTGCTGAAATATTTAGATTTGTTCTCATGGGACTTAATATGCAGTACTTACATGCTCGCCTCATAACTTAACAGAACTTTGCATGTACACTAAATATTACTAGTGCTTAGTGGCCAGAGTATTGCTCAAATTTCCAAGGACGTGCCCACAAATGCGATAGGCCATCCGCGTCAAGCAAGAGACAAGGCATCAGTTGACGCCAACGTCAACTGGTGCCATTGGCCCCAACAACGGACACTGCATCAATTGGCGCCAACATCAAACGGCACTGCCTATAGTGGATGGCGAGTTGTGGATGCCAGCGTCAACGAATGATGGCAACATCAGTGGCACCTATAAAGCACAATGAACACCAACGTCGGGCACCATCAACTGATGTTGTAAGCAAGGGATGCTGTCAGCGTCTCGACTTCCATGTGAAGTCACCAGCGTCGACGGAGTTATGCTAATGCCTAGTGATGCTAGCATCAACCAGGGATCATTTGACACAGATGGGATGACGTCCGCTCTCTCCAATGGATGTCAGCGTATCAAGTTGTTGATGCCTGGAGCTGCCATAATCTTAAGATGTTGATTCCATGAAGCTTCTAACGTCTCAAGTGATGTATGATAGGGTATGGAGCTGTGTATTCCAGCGTCTGGACGCCAAGTCAGTTGATGTCAGCGGTGACAGGGTCCACAAAAAATTGGGGATAATATCCCTAGTATCCTATGAGAATTTACACTCTCGGCTCGAGGTTTTGTTCTTTCTAATTACCTATGTTACCCTTAAGTAGGGCTGCACATACCCGATCCAGCACGTCAATCCGACCCGCACCCGCCTATTGTTAACCCGACCCGTATCCGACCTGCTGATAAACGGGTCGGATGCGGGTGATAACTTTCATTATCCGCCTTTTGGCGGGTCAGGTGTGGGTGACATCTTCTCTCACCCAACCCACCCGCCCAACCCGTCAGAAAAGAAAATCTCTACTAAATTGTGTAGCCCTATTCCAGACATTACTCTGCTCTCGGTCTCATCTCTCTTTCTCTCTCACGTTTCCAATCTCTCTTTCTTCTTTTGCTCTGCTCTCGATATTATTTCCGACTCCAACCTAAGAAGAAGGGGACATCAATAACCCCAGATGCTGCTATCTGCAAACACACTAGTGTAGTGCTTCTCCATCTTCTTCATCTCCCTCCATCAAACGAGAACGCTGCTCTCTTCTCCATATTCTTCTTCTCCCTCCACCAAACCAGAAAAATCAAACCATAATCCTTATCTATATCCCCTAAATCAAGACCCTAATTTCTTTAGAAATACATACCCTATTTTCTGAGGAAACCAGACTAACCAATAGATCTCAAATTCTTTTTTTAGAGTTGGAATGAAATTTATGGTTTTGATATGGGAGGTTTGTTAGGGTTTCTGTAAATTGTGTTTATAAATTTTTTTAGTGATTTTTCTTTTGATTTCATTCAAAATTCTTTAGGTTGGGTTTGATTTCTACAAACTTTATCAGGTAAAGTTAGGGTTTGCAATTTAATTTTTCTCTATTTTTCAATGTTTAAGTTAGGGCTTGATTTTGTGGATAGGGTTTTAAGTAACATTTGATTTTATTTATTGTATCAATCAATAGAAGAACATTCAACATCTTCACTTGCATTTCTTGAAGATCCTCAGGTATAACTTCTCTCTCACTTTTACTTGATTCAATTCAATTTTTTTGTTAATGATATTCATCTTCTCCTTGTTGTTAATGTCTTCTTTATCTCCATGTCCTGGTAAATATCATATTATCTCTGAGTTTAATCCTTGCTTACTGATCAATATGTGAATTTTGAATGATATAAACAGTTTTGTAAAGACTCAATGTATTTGCAGTTATCTAAGTTCAGTTTTCCATTATAAATAAAGTTTTGAATTTATTTTGTTTTAAACTAGCCATGTCATGTTTGCTAAAATTACCCAATGAGCTACGTCTTCGAAATGCAGTTTGAGTTTATGAACAGATTTTATGATAAATCTTCTCTGAATCAAGGCACCAAGATAGCTTCTGTGGTATCTGCTTTAGTTTCAAATACAGCATCAGCAAATGGCTCCCAAGCCTGTAAACCGTATATATTTTTCTTTTCAGTACTATATCTTACAGTTCTCTGCTCTTTTTTGGCTAGTTTTATATGTTGATTCTGTTTTTATTTTATCTATTTTAGGAAAAATCTCTAGTAAGTACTCCAGTAGGTGGTTCACAATCTCGTTCTGACGCACAAAGTGGTCTCACTAGATCTGGAGAATCTGGACCTGTTACCCCTAGTAAGGAACTTGTCAAAACAAAGGTAAATAAGCTTCAAGAAGGAAGGAGTACTAAGCCTGCAGGTAGCATTAAGTTAGATTCTGTAGTACCTTCTGCTTCAAGCAAAAAGTATGCCTCTTCCGAACAACTCCAAGAACTATCCCTCGATTCACCAAAATTACCGGATGCTTCTACCACACTACTGGATAATTGTGATACAGTTCTAGAAGCTCAGAAGCACCCATCTTCAGGAACCCCCCAAACAGAACATCATAAATCTTTGGATGCTGGAGAGTTGCCAAACATCATCCCTGTTGATCAGGGTTCTGTTGCAAATGAAGAGAAGATGGATATTGAACATTCTTCTGAGAATATCGTTGGTGTTGTAAGTGATGTTATCGTTCCTTCCACAGAAGAAGAAACTCTGGTATCTGAGGAAAGCTTTGTTTGTAGCATGATCCCTTCTAAGAAATCAGGAGAAATGCCTCTGGATGAGCAAGGGAATCCCAGAGATAGTTCGGCTTTACTTCAAAAGAGCAATGGAACTTGTACTGATGGTCTGATTAAACAAGTAGCAGCAGTGGATCTGAATGTGGAAGTTATCAATGAGCCAATAGGAAAGGAAGATACTCATAACGAACATGATCTTGGTGATCCAGCAGTAGTATCTTCCAATACCTGCACTCTTCTTGACCATGATCAGGAGGAGCTTCAAAAGATTTCAGCAAAGCTCAATCATCTTTGTCTTTCCCCAAACACCGTGGAAATTCTATACAGTACAAGAGCTCCTTTGGCGGACAATATTTCTTTCTGCAATAAGAGTGAGCCCTTTGAGTCAGAATCAGAATCAACGATGGACGGATCACAGTCAATTGATGTTGCCCTACAAGACACACAGAAGCAGAACAGCTAACTTATGTTGTTTGCAGGTAGTTCTGATGATAAGTTAATCTGGTTCGGCTGTTTCTAACATATCCTTGTAATCATATATTTAGATAAAAATTCACTGGTGTACTTGTGTGACTGAGCTATACCATCACCTCAATGAATTGCTCATTTTGATTGTATGGTTTCTCTTCATGACTTTGAATCTGGGCGGGTCACCCGCACCCACCCGCACTCGACCCGCTGAAATGGTGGGTCAGATCCCACCCGACCCGTCCTACGGCGAGTTGGGTGCGGGTGAGTACTTCAGTCACCCGCCAATAGACGGGTCGGGTACGGGTGGGGCCAAACCCGACCCACCTGACCCGATGTGCAGCCCTACCCTTAAGTGTGCCAATCCTTACACTAAGGCTCAATATCCACTGAACTTAAAAGCTATTATGGATCTATGCAAGAAGGTGTACTCTAATAACTCACTTATTTCATTAAGTTTCTATTATATTTGCTAGTCTTATTAGGATTGACGCTCCTTAACCTAATTAGTTATAACATTATACTAAATATTGGCTCAACTGCTGAACCAATGAGCCTCTGTTCAATATAATCGACTTGACCGTAGCAAGACTTTTTTTTACAATTAATGTTTCCATGAGAATTAAGTATGGGGTGATATTCATTAAAGTTTTGTTTTTGCAGTCTATAGTAGTGCAATTGTAATGACCCAATTCTCCACCGATATTGTTTCCACTTAGCCACTACGGTTATCCAGCAGTGTGGGGTTTTCAACGGGCACCGCTGCGGTCATCCAGCATCAGCTTTCCGGGAGGTCACTCATCCATGGATTGCTCCCAGGTGAGCAAGTTAACTGCAGAGCTATTTACCAACTTTGGAGTCAATTGTGTTGAAAAGACCTCGGTGTTAGGAAATGACAAATCATTACTCATATTTCATTTCACGAACCCTACCTGCCGAATTGGAGTGTTATAATACCACCACCTTAAATTGGAGTCGTCCTCGGCTCCTAAATATATTCAAAGCCTAGATCTCCGACGTTCCCTGCCACTCATGAGCACGCTTAACTGTGGAGTTTTTTTTCCAACTCTGGAGTCAACTATGCTGAAAAGGCCTCGGTGTTAGGAAAAGATAAATCATTACTCATATTTCATTCGACGAACCCTAACTGCCTAATTAAG
The DNA here is from genome assembly GCA_023531435.1 of Papaver californicum. Taxonomy (NCBI): domain Eukaryota; kingdom Viridiplantae; phylum Streptophyta; class Magnoliopsida; order Ranunculales; family Papaveraceae; genus Papaver; species Papaver californicum. The sequence continues at coordinate 168,178 of JAJJMC010018431.1, read as the reverse complement.
GTATTACATCAATGTAATGATACATTCACAGTGGGGAAGAAACTAAGTCGTGTGAATGTTATGAGGAATAAAGAAAGTGGGTGTAGGAGTCCCGGTCTCCCTAAGATCATGGGCACAAATCCCTATGTTCTCTAATATTCCACTCCTTCCACTTCTTACGAGATCCGTGTGAATACAATGACTATAAATAGGTCATTTGACCAATTTACAAAAGAACAAGTTTAACAACAAGTAAACAATTGAATCACAGCAACAACCAAAGTATCATTCTTACGCTACGAATTTACAAAATACCCTTATCTCATTCTTTCTCTGCTTTCCTCCCTAAGGAAATCCCTTATTCTCTTTTACGACTGAAGCATTACTCGAACAGTCATTTTCTTGATTTAGAGGAGCGGTGTTCGATTTTGATCCCTGAATTCATCTTCAACTTTTACCTCTCACTTTTACATTATTTGTTTTACCCATAAATATTTTTGCGACCAAGATGGGAAATCAATCTCTTAGTTATAAAAACAAAAATGGTTGAAATTAGAATGGTTTTAGAAACTTTTAATCCCAATTTTAACGATATTATTCCTGTCAACAACGCTACCACTAGCACCACTAGCAATCCTAACTCCATTAGTTGTATTGATAAGACTAGAGTAGCTGAAAATCCTCTACCAACCATAAATGATATAGTAAAAACTTATAAAGAATTGTTGATCTATCTAAAGATAATTGTTGAATGACAACCAGTACCAGCAGTGGAGCAGCCTCGTGTATACCATCACAGGAAAATGTTGCTAAAATTCCACCAAAACTAATGTTGATGGTACCGATTCGTCCAGGATCCACATCTATGATGATGATAAATTTATCATATTTATTAACGGGAATTAGGAAAAGACAAACAACCTAACTTTGTCATGTAAATAATAAAAAGTCTTCTAGAAAATCATGGAAATGAATGCTTAGCATATCCACTCTACTGTCACCAACCTCCATATTCAGTTAAGATCCAACGAACTCCTCTTTTGAAGGGATATATCTCTCCACCATTTTCATTTTACAAATGAAGTGGTAATGCTCGTGAACATGTCTCTCGTTTCTTTGAATCATTAAAAGAACAATATTTTGATCATATATTAGGTCTCAAGAAGTTTTCAAAATCCCTAACCTGAAGAGCATAGAAATGGTCAACATCTTCTACAAGAAGTATTTCTTTATCTCAGAACAAGTCAAGTTGTCGGATCTAGAAAGATTATTTTGATGCGTGTCGTAGGTGCACAAATTAATTCTCTTATCTTCTTCTTTACTAAAGAATAATATAGTAGTAAATAGATTTCGTTCGCACGAGGAGCGAGATGTTTTAATTGTTAAACGTCACAAAAAGGGGGTTTCTTTAAGGGTGAAATTAACTAGCAAAGCAATTAAAAGTGATTAAGTTGAAAACAATGGAGAGGGATATGATTGAGGAATCCTTCTTCGTTACTAAACAATCATTGAGTTAGTATACTCATCCATTATTCATTCATCACAGATTATCACCAACCGTAGAATAGCTGGTACCCTTAGATATCCCCAAAACTCCTACTATCACCGGGTAACAGGCACTTAGTCACCGGATTCTATCCAACTGAGCCACCTTGAGGTTCGCTTACAAGATGTAACTCAGTTGCATGCTTTAAGATTTGTGAATTTAGGTTTGATCCTAGTGGTAAATTCAGTACGCTCGGTCCACTTTCTAGTATAGTTTTTACACGCGATTTCTCCACAGAATCCCTCTGTAAGGTCTCACGTTCTCTACTTAGGTAAGATGTTATGATACAATTACGAATACCCAACTCTTACTAGTTTTAGACTAATTAACAAATCAATTTAGTTGGCCACCTAAACAATCTATCAATCAAGCATAAACATTCATATTAGTAAAAACAAACGATAATCATATGAAGAACTTCAAAATAGATTCATATTGGTGCGAAGTTGGGTTGCTCATCATTCTACCCAGAGTTTGCGCAGATGAAACACTCTAAACGGACAATTTAGACAGATACAAAAAATTGAAGGTATGGTGCCTCACTCATGGGTATTGAATGATCAACTTCTTAATACTGTATTCTTTACCGGCGGTTTAAGTCCGTTTTTGTCAGCTCTAGCCTCTCAACAACTAAAAACTCCAATATAGTTCTCTAATACTTCAAAATTCAGTTATTTCGGTAAGAACTCCGTATGTAAACTTAGCTGGAAGTATACAATGTGACTCTAAATTCTCTAAAAGTTGAAGGTTTTCATGCAAATATGTACAAAAAGTTTAAAAATTCTACGTATAAAAGTGAATACTAGAAAACTATATGCTTAACCACTCCCCCACAATTAAACTTTATATTTTCCTCAATGTAGATTGACTCTTCCAATGTAAAATCAAGATGGGAAATTCCTAATATGATATATAAAACTAATAAAAATCAAAAGATAAAGATATAAGTACAAAACCAATGGTTTCCTCCCATGTAGCGCTTGGTTTAAAGTCATCAGCCCGACTCTCTATTCGCCTGTATTACTCCTCCAGAGGGAGAAAATCTTCAAGTCTAATCACGTCTACATTCTCCGTAGGGAAGTTTTCGTGATAAGGCTTCAATCTATGGTCATTGACTGTGGAAATTATTCCTGTTTTTGTACTAGTAATCTCAACTGCACCATGAGAAAAAACATTACTAACAAAACATGGTCCAACCCATCTGAACCTTAGCTTACCAGGAAATAAACGAAGACGAGTATTAAATAAAAGGACTTTTTATCCCACAACAAAATTCTTTCAAGAAATTATCTTGTCATATAAGAGCTTAGTCTTCTCTTTGTATATACGAGAACTCTTGTAAGCATCGTTACATATTTCCTCTAGCTTATTAATTTGTAGTTGCCTTCGCTTCCCCCCTTTATCATACTCCATGTTGTACATCTTTACCTCACATAAAGCGTTATATTCAAGTTCAACCGGGAGATGACAATCTTTTCCATAAACCAACCGATATGGAGACATTCCAATCGGTGTCTTATATGCCGTTCTATACGCCCATAATGCATCATTTAGTCTCAAGATCAAATCATTCCGTGTAGTAATAACGGGGTTTTTTAGAATGGATTTGATCTCACGATTTGAAATTTCATCTTGCCCACTAGTTTGTGGGTGAAACGGCGTACCGACCTTGTGAGTAATGTTATATTTCTTGAGGAGAGCATGAAAGGATTTTTAAAATTGTGAACCTCCATCACTAGTAACCACACGTGGTGTACCATGTCTAACGAAAATATATTCCTTCAAAAACTCATAAACAACTTGAGAATCATTAGTATGGATGGCTTAGCTTCCACCCATTTCGAAACATAATCCACAACAAAAAGTATATAAAATTTTCCATATGAATTGACAAAAGGGCCGAAAAAATAAATTCCCCACACATCGAGCACCTAGATTTCCCGTACGTTGACATCTATCACAAGATTTGCAAAAAACATTTGCATCCTCAAAAAGAGTGGGCCAGTAAAAGCCATTTTCAAGAACTTTGAGAGCGGTACATTTAGAACCAAAATGCCCACCACAAGTATAAGAATGGAAAAAAGATAGAATAGATTGAAATGCAGAGCTAGGTATGCACCTGCGGATAATCTGATCAACACAGTATGTCCACAAGTAGGGATCATCCCACACATACTGCTTGGCTATCTTTCGAAGCTTAAGCTTTTAAAAATTAGACATTGTACTAGGTACTTTCCTTGTAACCAAGTAGTTCACTATATCAGCGTACCAAGGTGTTGAATCTTCAATTGAGAAAAGTTCTTCATCCGGAAAACGATCTTGTAAGAGAAGTTCTTCTTCAGAGACAACAAGTCTACTAAGATGATCTGCAACTGTATTCTAACCAAATTTCTTATCTCTAATTTCAATATCAAATTCTTGCAATAACAGTATCCACCGTATAAGCCTTGGCTTATCTTTTTTCTTCTTGAGTAGGTATCTAAGTGTTGCGTGATCATAACCCCTTTTGTACCCACCAAATATGATCTAAATTTTTCTAGTGCAAAAACTATAGTCAACAACTCTTTTTCCATGGTTGAATAGTCAATTTGTGCATCGTTTAGGGTTCTTGGTGCATAGTAAATCACGTGAGACAATTTTTCCACCCTTTGACCCAAAACGGCTCCAAGTCACTCGCATCACACATCAACTCGAACGGTAAACTCCAATTGGGTGACTTGATAATTGGTGCAGTTGTCAACAATTCTTTCAATCTGTCAAAAGCATCTTTGCACTCCTTGTCGAAGTTGAAAGTAGCCTCTTTTTACAACAATTTGCACATTAGCATTGAGATTTTGGAGAAATCTTTGATAAACCACCTGTAAAAACCTGCATGACCAAGAAACGAGCGAATTTCCCTCACCGAAGTGGGGTATGGTAAGTTTCTTATTAAGTCTATCTTTGCTTTGTCTATTTCGAGCCCTCGAGAGGAGACAATGTGATCTAGCACTATACTATGGTTACCATAAAGTGGCATATCTCCGAATTCAAAACAAGGTTAGTGTTTATGCATCTTTTAAGCACAAGTTCAAGATTTTTTAAACAAATATCAAATGAATCGCCATAAATACTAAAATCAACGGAGTGATTAAGTTGAAAACAATGGAGAGGGATATGATTGAGGAATCCTTCTTCGTTACTAAACAATCATTGAGTCAGTATACTCATCCATTATTCATTCATCACATATTATCACCAACCGTAGAATAGCAGGTACGCTTAGATATCCCCAAAACTTCTATTATCACCAGGTAACAGGTACGATTAGTCACCGGATTATATCCAACTGAGCCACCTTGAGGTTCGCTTACAAGATGTAACTCAGTTGCATGCTTTAAGGTTTGTGAATTTAGGTTTGAACCTAGTGGTAAATTCAGTACGCTCGGTCCACTTTCTAGTGTTGTTTTACACGCGATTGCTCCAAAGAATCCCTTTGTAAGGTCTCACGTTCTCTGCTTAGGCAAGATGTTATGATACAATTACGAATACCCAACTCTTACAAGTTTTAGATTAATTAACAAATTAATTTAGTTGGCCACCTAAACAATCTATCAATCAAGCATAAACATTCATATTAGTAAAAACAAACGATAATCATGTGAAGAACTTTAAAATAGATTTGTATATAAGAAAATTAAGCTAATTAAAAAAATAAGGAAATTGTATAAAAGAATCAAAGAGATAAGAATATAGGTCAAGGTCTCGTTTTCATTCACGAAACATGTTCTTGTGCTAATAATTAGAATTGATATTTAATCTTGTTTTATCGAAATCCCTAGAATACCTTGAGGGAAATAATATCCCGTAAATTTCCTCAAGTCATCAACAAACACATTAAAAATATGTGAATATGAATTCTACCAAGAGAACAACCTAACGTGTAAAAACACTAATCAAGTTTAATTCCCGGGGAGCATTAAGATTCATGGAATTAAGCTAAACAATGCAATTAAACGTGGAAAGCGCACTAATTCAATTTAACAAAGGTCATGATTCACATGTGAGTAATAGGATGCATCACTACAAGCAATAACCACACTATGCTACTTGTATTCAAGGAGTGTCACTTTTGCGTATAATAAACCCTAAATTAGCTTTATATATGAACATGAGTTCAATCAATTTGCAACTTAACTAAACAAACAATCAATCATGAGATATTTGTAGTGAAACATGAACGATAATATTGAGACAAAACTAATTTATTAAACTAACAATCATGTATTGTAGAAAACATGTATGTCATCCTCTTCATGTATATCCGGCCAGAGAAATCAAACCATCATTTCCTAATTCTCTCAACCATCTCTAGTTTCTATTCTCTTCCACTTAGCCTCATTGCCATCACCTCAAACTTCTCGAACCCATCTGTTTTCCATCTGATTCTTGGATCTACTTCTCAAAAACGAATCAGACCTTCAATCTCCCTAACTGACCTTCTCTTCTTCTTGGAAGAAACCAATCTCTATATCTTTTATGGTTTCTTCCACCGAGTTCTCTATGTTGTTTTCTCTCTTACATTCTCGCTCGCTGGACAAATTTACTCTCCGTAGACCTAACTTGCCGGCACAACAAAACTACAACTAGAACACGGACCTGATTGGAGATATATGTTCGACCTAGGTTATAAGATAGGGATAGATGGTTTTAGGTACCCAACAGATGGATGAGGGGCACCCCTGCTTAACTCTTCAAATAATAACCCAGAACTTGCATGCCTTTTAATGAATTATATTTTGCACACAATTAAGACTTGTGTTCTTGCTAGCTTTGCACCAATCAACGCCAATGACTCCGAACAATGCCATTAGTCCTATTTTTCTTCTTTACTTCTTATGACTCCAAAACACCTATAAAAGCCAAAACAAGCATAATATACACAAAATACAAAAGAAATAACTACGAAAGGCTAAGAAATTATTATCCAAATAATGTAAATTATGCACTTATCAAACGACCTCATTCTTTTTGCGTTGGCTTCGTCTTTCAATTCGTTTCAAGATAGAGGTAAAGAATTGTGTGTTTAAACAAATTCCAAGCGGTCTTCATTTGTAGACTCCATTTCCTTAGCACTTTTGAAGCAATTTCCTTGACTTTGGATGATTCACCTAATATAAGACATAAGTAGAAAACAAACGTAATAAAAAGTAATATGCAAAAATTATAGTAAATATTGGTTTGGATTTGACACTAAAAACATATGAATTATGCACTTATCATATTCCAGAGAAACAATGGGTATCCCAATGACTTTGTGCGACAATTTCGAATTCAGGCTTTGGCTTTTTACAAACCGCACGTGATAGAAATACAACTGGTGGAAATTTGTATATACAAGACTGGAGAATCTTCGTCTTCAGACATTCGTGGTGTTTCACGAAACTGCCAAGAAATCTATGCCACCTAGACGACTACCACAACGAATCGGAGTTACATCTCTGCTGAGAACATCGAATATGATCAACTTCGAACTTGTGCAGAAAAATATAGTTATGAGGTTGAATCCAACTCAAACATCATCTTCGACATCTCATAAAATATCACCAGTGACAAGAATAGGTGTACCGGTAAACCAAAGTTGTACAAATTGTAGTCCCAACACAACGAACATTTTTTTCAGGTCTAACTCCTTCAACTGTGATCGTACATAATGGAGTTACAATAACTGTTTTAGTTAGAAGATGTACTGATACAACAACCAGTAGAGAATTACCTAGATCTCCACCTTTACCAACCTAACATATTATCCAAATACCTCATGAAAATGTTTCAAGATCTATTGAAATCCATCATCTCTTTAGCCGAAAAGGTTAATCGTCTTGAAATGCCATTTCAGGCACATTCTACAACTCCAATTAACATTCAATAACCATTATCTATAAATCAATACCTAATCTACAAACCTACCAATCAGGATCAGTTGAGAAATAATATTTTCAGGAACATAAACATGATTCCAACCCAAAGCGTATATCCTCCAAGACGCATTCAGTCCGAGCAAACACTTATCATATCCACAGGACAAGAACCTAAAAATGTTGAAATAAGATTTGTTAAAATGCTCAAAGAATGGGAGGATAAAATAAAGTTGTTAATTGGTTAACCTCGCGGTGGTCCAACTTATATATTTAGGCGGATCCACTGTCTAAAGAAGTCAGTGAGTATAAACTATCTGAGAATTTCCACCTGCCACTGCCAGGTTTTAGCCGTTATAAAAGAAATACTGATCCAAATGAACATTTGTTTCCTTATGAACAAATGATGGTCTTGTACCTCGAGGGTGCATACACCATGGCAATATTTTTCGTGAGCATCCTTCAAGATAAGGCTTTAACTTTGTTCAACTATTTACCATCAAAATCGATTTACATTTATGAACATATTAGAGGGGCGTTAATCCAATTTTTTTTCTTGTAACATCAAGCAAGCTGACGTAATTGAAGAGTTAGTGAAAGTTACTCAAAATGTTGATGAGAGCTTCACTGAATTTCTTAGAAGATTCAAAGTAGCATCAACTCCATTTGACAAGATCAATGAGAAAATAAATATGTGTCATATTTAAAAAAAAAAATACAACAAGGAAACATAAAGAAATCATTTGTTGGAGATGTCATTAACTCACTTGAAGAGCTCTATGCAAAATCTGGAAAGTTTGTAAGGAGAGAACAAGATAATCAGGTTACTGCATCTATTTATTGTTTTAGGGTAAAAAAAGATAAAAGTTTGAAGGGTAAATCTTAGTGAATACTAGATATCAAATTCGTACAAGGCTAGCCTAAACTAATAAATGGCCGCTCAAGCCTGTCTTCTGTCACAAAGGAGAAGAAAGTTTGATCTTAGGGGGCGAAGCAGAGAAAAATGATATCAAAGTATGGTGAATTCTAGTTGAAGAACATAAGTCTTTGTAGTTGAGTTCAAGTATGTAAGGAAAAATTATTAATGATATCCTATTGTGACTTCGATAAACTTATAATTTTTTTAGGAATAGGTGAAGTCATCTATTTATAGTGTTGAACCCACGCTCATGATCTCATAAAATGGTGGAAGAAATGGAGAACGTGGTTGAAGTCATGCCCATGATTGTTGGTATTATGGTCATATCGAATTGTGCCTAGGAGCTTTACTAAAACTTCTTCCTATTTACTTGTTTATGGTGCTGACGTTACTCTTCCAGTTGAGATCAAAATCCTATCAACTAGGATTGTAGCAGCCAGTGGATTTCCATGGGAGTAATCTGAGGTATCCAACTCCACGGTATCATAATTGGATGTCCTCGACTCTAGACGAGCTAAGGTAAAGAAATATGCATAAACCAACCAACGCAAACTCCAAGACATATGACATTATTGTAAGACCTAAGGTTTTTTAAGTGGGAGATTTAGTATTGAAGACAGCTAAACACATTCAACAAGACATGTATGCACCTAAATTCTCTCACAAATGGGAAGGTCCTTATGTAATTTCTAAATTAATGGCTAGTGGATACTATAATATTGTTGCTATATATGAATGGAAGTGAGGTAGGGACGGTCAACAACTAGTGGCTCAAGGCCTACTATGCTTAAAAAGTTTAACATTTTCCTTTTAGAGAATTAGGTTAATGTTGATGCGCGTCGTTTACACAACAAATTAATTACTTATGTTCTGCATAATTAACTGGTAATATAGTCGTAATAAGTTTGTTCCCACAAAAAACAGGGAGTTTTTAGTTGTTAAAAGTATGAAATGGGGGATTTTGGGGTTGTAAAACAAAATATATAATAAAAGAAAATAATAAATATTGGTTTAAAGAAATGAGAAGATAGACTATTAGGGAATTCTTCGTCGACACTAAAAAAAAACTTAACTAAAATACTCGTTTATTTCTTGTTAAATTTATATTGTCACCAACTGTAGATTAGTAATAAGCTCTGATATCCCTGGAATTCCTGTTATCACTGGATACAGAAGTGCTCGACCATCAGATTATATCCTAACAACCCACCAAGAAAAGGCTCTCAAGGTATAAATTAATCACACGCTTTACGCTTTGTCAATTAAGTTGATCCTAGCATCAGACACATAGGCTCGGTTTGTTTACTAGTTTTATCTCCATACAGAATCACTAAATAGAATCCCTCTATTATATTTTGTGACGTACTCTTGCTTAAAGAATTGTGTGACAATTACACATATCACACAACCCTATACTAGTAGAAGAATTATTATTGGGTTGATTTAAATGGCAAATTAAATAACCCAATAATAATTCTGAAACATTAAAAGCAATATAGATAACCGACAACTGAAAATAAAAAATAAAATAAACTTGCAAAAATAGCTAAGATTTCATTATTCAAGACTTTGAAATCCTTAACCAAAGAGGAAGATTAACTACTCATAACGGTTTTCCTTGTGAGGGGAAAACCCTAACCTCATGTGTTAGCCTCTCATCTTGCCTCCTTGTGTTATAGAGAAAATAATGTGTGAAAGTTGTATCTAAGCTCCCCTTTATATAGGATTTTTAACCTCCTCCTAATGCCTATCCAACCAGGAAACCTGATAACCATCAAATATTTTCACCTCATTTTGATCCGTATCCAAGTAGAAAACTTAACCTCCTCAAATACTAACACATTCTCTTAATCCCTACCCAATTAGAACACTTAACCTCCTCAAAATAAAAAAAAAACTCTTATTTTCACATCCAAGGCAAGCCCAAAACGCATCCCTTCTTTCTCTTCCCGCGTACTCCCAAAACAGGCCCAACAGAAACCAAATCCAAGTTGGTTTCACCGTTTTGCTTATAACTTCTTCATACGACCTCAGAATGACTTCATCCTTTTTGTATTTGATTCTTCTTTCGATTATATTCAAAATGTATTCAAGAACTCATAATTTTGAGGTTAATATCCTTGGATTTAGGATTTTCATGTGTTTTCAACATTCTTTACTCCTTTTTGTCGTGCTTCTTTCGCTTCTCTTGGCTTAAGACACTTAGGTACTTGGAGTACTTCACTTTTTAGCACTTTTTTATCCATTTTCTCTCTTCTTGGGATGCTTCAACTAATATGTAACATAAGATAGAAAACAAACGTAATACAAGGTAATATGCAAGAAATCTAACTAAAAACAAATATGGAATTGACATTAAAGATATGTAAATTAAGCATTTATCAAATTCCCTCTACACTAATATTTTGGTAGTCCTCGAGCAAACTACTTCCTAAATTAACCTAACTCATTTTCGGAGGAATCACGGTTACACACTTAGCATGTGCAACAAGCCTTTAAACCCCTAGTTGCCCCTAGTGGATGTTAGTTTCCGAAAAGTGATAAAAATTAAGTCTGTTCCACGAGACTTCTGAAGAATGGATTTAAATCTAAACTCTAATTTTAAATTAGAATTTTTTTTATAAAATAACAAAGGATGATAACAATATTAAAGACAATCGAGGCTTTGGATTTCACTATTATTCATGATTTATTTACAAAATTATAAGGATTACAAATTATTTTAATCACAATTAAAGTTCCTTTTTATTCATAACTCACTATTAATCAGTCAGATTTGCAAAAATTATTTGTAAGCATTAAGCATAGATTATCAAATAAATTAACATAAGCATAACATATCAAATTGAATAACAAATAATTAATAAAATCATGTTATCAGTTAAAACTCTGCAAGACAGTGATTCAGTGATTTAGTGAATTAATATTAAGATTAAATTAAATTAAATCAATAAGAAATAATACCCATAAATCAGTAGATAGCTTCCTCCATTGCTTTAGTTTGAAAATTAGTTCTCCGTGTGAAACACTCTCTCAATAATTATATTCATGGCTCAAGGTGTTTACAAGAAGAAAAGTGAAGCAAAAATAACACAGAAAATTGCTACACTTATTTCTGTTACAACAAAAATAATCACGGTTCAGAATTTGGTTCTCTGATGCTAAAAGGAAATATAAAAGAACAACAATTCTTTGGAGCAGTAAGGAGGAAAAAAAAGAACACGGTTTCCGTGACATTTTTGGTGAGTAGTTTGTTCTGTTTCTTCCTCTCACGCACTAGAAACTCTGAAATTTTCTCCAACTCTTATTTTCTTTCTGTTTTATCGATCTCTTTCACTTATATAGGTTTAAGAAAACCTATTTACTCTCCCTCAGTCGATAAGGAATCCAACAACTATCCAAAACAGATCCCAAGTCGTATTTATCTTAATCCTAATATGATATTCTTTTACAAAAGCAAATGGGTTTTATTAGCTTGTTTTTCGGCATGCAACTCTCTATTTGACGTGTTTAAACCTGTTTTGATTGTTTCTTCATTAGATATATCTAAAACTCCTTTCAATCCCATAAAACTCCTATCCAAAGCTTATCAGAAACTAACTCACGCGTTAAGAATGAATTCTCGCCTTTTTTTAGTTTTTGAACCAAAGAGAAGAGGTGCCTCATCGAAAAGTTGGGTGCCTTTCTCAATTGTGTTGGGTGCCTTTCTCAATTGTGTTGGGTGCCTTTATCAATTTCCATTTTCTTTCCGGTATTGAGTATTTGCTAAAATACCTATAAAAACATAAAAAGATAAAATTAGTATAAAAATAAGGACTAACACTATATGAAATTCGACTTAATTAAGACACAAAAATGTGTTTATCAATGGACGAGTTATAGTCTCATGAAGGTTTACAAGAGATATACCCAAAAAACCTACTCCAACTTCTAAGTATTCCAAAGCCATAAGAATCCAAATATCTATGAGGACATAAAGTTTCTGCACCTAATACAAGAAGTTAGAAGTACAAGACAACTTTATTCTTCCACTTAATTGTTGAGAAATGAGAGTGTAATGTGTTAAACCAATTCCAAATGAAAGAATGCAGCCTCGAAAGAAACCAATAAGTATTTTTCCTCGACTTCTTCCTCAGTAGTCGGTCACTCGTAAGACAATAGAAGTGGTCGCACATGTGTCTCAGCAGGAATAAAGAGAGAATACTTACACATGTTAAATGGTGACGCTTACAACTCCATCACTCTTATTTTTTATGGGTAGTCTCAAGTAATGATTGATTATCTATCTAATACTACATTCGTTCTGCACCTAGTTTCCCACTGGCATGGTTAAGTTTATTACGATTGCCCTCTCAACGACTAAGAACCTCAAATATAAGTTCTCTATGACTTCTAAGTTCAATTATTTGGAAAGAACTCTGTATGTAAGCTTAGTAAAAAGTATACTATATGACTCTAAAATATCTAAAAGTTGGAGGTTTATGCAAAAGTATATTCAAACGTTTAAAAAAATTAACATCCGAAAGTAAAAACTAACTAAAAAATAAAAAAATATATATATATATGTTAAATACTCCCCTACACTTAAACTTCACATTGTCCTCAATGTTCAAAAATGAAATTCCTTAGTTCTGACGCAACAACATATTAACCTCAAAATTTTTACATACTGGTAAGGAATTTGGCAAAACATCCTTGACGAAAGTTGTTTGCCTATGTATTTTATATGACGTGTAAAAACGGAACATTGTTACGATAAATGTTCTACCATTTATGGCCTATGGTATCACTTATTCACTAAGACATGTCAATGCTGATTGACACACCTGGGCTCTTACTGCTTATCTGAACTTTTCAGTGACTTGAAATTATGATAATTTCCACCATTAGCAGCAAACTCGGGCTACATAATATCATGCTTGCAGATGTCAGGCTATTGACGGATGTAGTAGCTAGCTTATTTTCATATTGGATTCCATAGTTCAGGTGTTTTTTGACTGTCATCCTTCTTTTTTCATATCCCCTCTTGATGGAACTCTATGTAGTAGCTAGCTTATTTTCACGTTAAATTCCACATTTCTCATATTCATATACTTAATTGTCTCCATTTATTTTATTTTGTTACAGGATGATACCATCTAGAATTGATGTCACATTTGCTCTTGTCAATGAGAACACCTTTGGATGGGAAGGTACTTCATGTATTTGTACTTCAGCTATATTTTTTCTCTTAGAGAATCCAGCAATGTAAGATTTTTTTTTTCTTTAAAATATTTTATAAGATTCCCTTGATGTAATATTAAGATAATAGATATATCCAAATGACTATTCTTGTTGCGACATGATTTTTGTGTTGTGTTTCGTAGTTCAATTATGATTGCATGTTGAATATGAGGATTATTAGATTGAATCTTAAAATTGGATGAATCAAGGTAATTGCAGGGAACTGGGTTAGTGAGGGGAAATATCGGGAAAAATCGATCTTGACTAGGTCAACGAAGTCTAGACCATTTTATTTTATTTTATCGTTGTAAAAATTTAGCAACATCCAAAATTTGTTGTTAAACTTCGAACCAGAACCAATGATATCCCGTTCGAATAGAAATATCTGTAAAATTAGCAACATAAATAAAAATCTAGCAACGACTTATTTTAGTTGCGAAATACAAATTTAGCAACGGTTCAAGACATTACTACCAGCCATTGCTGACTGAAATTAACAACAAAGATAAAATCTGTAATATGGTGTTTAGCAACGGATGGATATCATTGCAAGCCCGTTCAACAACGCTTATAGTGTTAATAAACACCAAATTTGGTGTAGTGGACGAAATAAGAAAATTGAGGTTTTAATTTAACTAAAACATATGTTTACTTATCTTAAACTTAGTCATTCTGGGATGATAATTATCTCGGGATCGATTAGGGGAACAATAATTTGAGATTATAGCCCATAAAGACTAAAGAAAAAAATGAAAATTTTTATTAGGATAATTGATTTTTTTTCTTTCCAATTTCGTGTTTGAGAAATAAAAGAAACTAAAAATGAATATAACTAAAAATTATATCTCCAATTAAAAAAATATATAACTGAAAATTATATCTCCAATTAGAAAAAGATATTTTAAAAACAATGACACCCATAATTAGCATAATATTGGACAATTTCTAACCTGTTAGTGGACAAAGAAAACAGACACTCTCTAAACCAAGTTTTATCTTTTTAGCAGGTTCTATGATGATTTTTATATGAAACTCCATTTCCAAAAATAATTATTTTTATCCATATTAGGGTATATTATTTTTAGGGTATTTAAACTTTAGTATATGACTTACTATTTTCATTCATGTATAAATTTTAATTAGTAATCGACGTCATGTGACCTTGAGAGAGAAAATTTTATAAAATTAAATTATAAAAATTATGAGAACCATCGAGTGGTCGGATGGTTCGCAAACTTTCTCCTATAGGGGAGGTTGGAAATCTGACCCTATAATAGCATAAATCCTAAACAAAAGTATCCAGGTATAGCTTTAGTGACCACTATTTTATGTAATAAAAAAAAGTTATAAAATTATATTTAGTCATAAACGTTCTAATTAGGAGATAATTAATTACCCCAACACAAAGATATTATCAAGATTTGTCCATACTCATAATTCCACCAAGATCACACAAAATTTTGGGACTCGGTTCTAAAAATAACACTATTATTGGACAACCCCACCATCACCATGGCATAGGTGTCGAAAGAAAGGAATGACACTAAGGTGGCCGCTCTCCTTTTCTTTTGCCATTAAATCTTTCTTCTTTCCCAGTCTTTTAGCGCTGCTTATTATTATTTCTTTAGTGTTTCTTTTCTTTTGAGATCTTGAGTTGGAATAAGTTGCAGACTGCATAGACAGAGGAAGAATGAAAGTACGCTTAGTCAGAAAATTAGAAAAAAATTCACTTCTCATAACTTTCTTGAAAAAATTTGATTATATTTTGAACTGTTTTTTTTTTCTTAACTTGGTTCGCGGATTTTCTTAACTTCCTTTATAATGTTTGTGTCATTTTGATTCTCATGTTATAACAGATTTTCAACTGGGTTCATAGGAAATTACAACAAAATGCTGGTAGCTACTCTGTTTGTCCAAAAAAAGGTCTCACTTTCCCACATTTCTCTGTTATTTCCTGTTTCATTTTAAGATATTACACATGCGCTTGTAAGGGATCGTTTTACGTGCCGAAACAAATCACTTCCCTAACAAAATAAAGCAGCAAATAAATAAGACATGATGGAAAATTTGTAAAATTGCCGAAGCCACTATAAGCATCACTAAAGGGATCGACGTCAGTATGTAGGAGTTCTTTGCTTGTTCGATACAGTTTTCTTTGTCCATATTTGTCTTTATGACAATAACTTTTTCATTTTTTAGTAAAAATTATGCTGGTAATCAAACGCTTTGTCCGTTGTGGAACAATATAGCACTCCATATTATATGACTTGAATGGTGGAAGCATGGCTATCAAAGAATGTAATATTTAATCAAATATTTACTTACTTTGGCTTCACAGAGGGAGAATTGCCGCTGAAAGAAAAGAAACACGAAATCCATACAAATGATTTGCACGACAAGGAAGTGTTACTTGACAACGTCACTTTAGTTGAGGTTCTGGACGGTTGGAAAGACGGCATTTTAACTATTGGTACATTTGGTTTTGATCCCTTAAAAGACAACGAAGAATTTTCACCTTACAACAACAAAGAATATATCGAAGAAGAAGAAATTTTTGCTGAGAAAAATGAAGAAATACTGAATCCAGTAGTTATTAAGGCTTTCGAAATTGAATTTCTCAAAGAAATGGGTTCAAATCTTGACACTAGTGTACCGAGACTTGATCATTTAACTCCCACTGTTGAGGATGCTCCTTTACTTAAATTTATTGAATCACCTGAAATCAAAGCTGATGAGGTAGAGATTGTTAAGAAGAAGAGAACAACACTTGCCGATTTGTTCTCAGATGACTCAGTTGATAGTGCCATGGAGAAGTCAGATTTGGATGAGGAAAAGTTAGAACCAAACACGAAATCCTCGGCAACGAAAACTGGTCACTCATTCGGCAAGAAGCTAATGCCTCCCAAGGGAGAGACTCGAGTAATAAAAAAAATTCACAAGGTAAAATTTGATCTCTTTCAATCTTTTTGTAAGGCTTACATCTGTTTCGCTAATATGTATGATTCTGACTCGTCTGGAGCATTATGCTACTATATATTATACATGTTAGATGATAACAAAGATGTTGAAGAAGAAGATTCATCCTGACCTTGAAAGCAAGCAGGTCCGTGGAAATAAGGAAGGATCCATTGCAAATGAATCGACTGTGGAAATGATGAACTATAATGATATATCAGCAGCACATTGTATTCAGGATTCGAGCCAGGTTGCTGGAAGGGTGGAATTGATTTCTCTACTTTCCTCTCAAACGAGTGTGTAGACTCAGGAGTGAGGTATGATTCTTCTTTTTCTGTTTATTATCTTGGACTCATGCAGAGACATTTAATGTCGCAAAATATTTCTCTCACTATTCTATACTCATTATTTACTTTTATACAGATATGATTACCACAATAAGTTTCCCAGGGACATCGATGACGTTTGTTTTAGTTTGCGAAATATTATTCGATCTTTGGGACTTGGGAGAATATTTTCGTAGCTGTTTTTAACTTTATAATATGTAAGGATTTGGTCTTGGTATCTATTGTTTTTTTTTTTGTTCTTTTTTTTTGTCAGTAGATTATATTGTATAGAAGTTTCAACTTGAGATCTTAATGTCACCCCTCAACACTTTATCATCCGACCAAAGAGACATCTGCTCGTCGATTGCTATAAATGGTGTACCCTGTGGGAAAATTTTACAATCTAGATATGTATTTGCTGGTTTGAGTACTAGTCTCCCTAGCGATGTTGGTGTTTTATCTTCTTTTTTACTTTTCCATTTCATAAAAGAGGTAAAACCTCAAACATTACATTGAGTTTTCGGTTTCCATCGTAGGGTAAGATCAGGGATTAGTTACAGAACTATAATAGTCTTGGATTGCTAATAAGGGTTTTTGGATACCAGAATTAGAAATGTTTATGCTTCTCCATAAGCAGTAATCAACTCCAGAAATCAGAAGGAAAAACAATTTTTTCACAAAAAATTGATTTTTTGTATCCAATAGTCTATAAGTAATTCAAAATATGTAAAGGCTTATTCCTGACCAAGTTTTTTTTAATAGCATAGGTATTACAAAAGACTGAAATGTTAGGTGCATCTTTTATATGTCTAATTCACTACACCAAATTTAAGATTAGTAATTAGATTTCGCAACAGCTTTGGCCCTGTTGCGAATCTTCAGCTGCGAAATTCAGTTGCAAAATTCTTACAACAGTTCATCTTTGTTACAAAACCCGTAACAGTTCACTGTTGTTACGACTCGCAACAGAATTGAATTGTACGCATGCGACTCGTGTGTGTGGCTACCCACACTTTCGTGCTGACTCGCTTTCAGCCCATTCAGATACTCGAGTCAGCTTCAAAACTGACTCGGTCTTTATGATTATCGAGAACACCTCATTCTCATTCTCTGAATCTCTTCTCTACCTCTCATTCTCTTCTCTCTTCCTCACTCGTTCTCTTCTCTAATTCCCTGCTCCTCCTTTTCATGTAAGAGAAGAGCACGCGCAGAAGAAGATGAAGCAGAGATGATAACTTAATAAACACCTACCTCCCCCCCCCTCCAACCAAAACCCTAGATCTCCATCTTCAATCTTTTCTCCATTCTAATTTCAGATTCTCAAATTAACACTTTCTTTCTCTCTTCTTAGATTTCGTTTCTCAATTCGATGGGAATCAATCATATTGATTGAACTTCAAGCTCTCAAATTAGGGTTAAGATTTTTCTTATTAGTTTTGATTTTTTTCTTCTTCAAGTTTTGATTTTTCTTGAGAAATGAGGTTTGATTGATTGTAGGTACTAATATTTAGAAAAATGAAGAGGTTGCTATTAAGCTTGTAAGTAGTGAATCAACATGTTATCATCAATATCATAAACCCCCAAATCCTTTTCCCTCTTTTCTTTCGAAGCCCTAGAAACCTCTTTTTATCTGAAGAGCCCCCAAACCCAAAACCTAATGGTCGTCGAAGAAGAAGAAGACAGAAAACATGTTGGAACTAGGGTTAATACAAAGGGGTTTGTTTGTTTATTTGATATATGTTGATTGTGTAAATGAAATTTCAATAAATAGGTCAGAATAAGATTTGGGTTTTGAAATTCAAATTGAATTTGATTTTGTTACAGTATGAGATGGGGTTCTAGGTCTGTTGTAAAGAGATGGGGTCTTTTTCTCATAATCTCTCTTTCTTCAAGATGGTTGAAGGGCTTTAGCGGCTGTACAAATCTGATCCTATGGTGGTGTGTACTATTGAGGAGTCGGGAGAACACATTATTGCAGGTTTGTCGGCATCCCTTCTTTTACTGGACAGTTCCCTCTCTTATCCATCTCATTTGTTATATTTTTGTGGTTTCGGTTTCAACATTCTACTTATGATTAGTGTCTATGAGTTTATATAATGCTAACTACTTTCAGTAGTAGATATGGTGATTGTGGATTGAACAAATAAAAAACTTTTCAATACTACATTTTTTAGAAAGATGTTTAGACTCTATTTGTTCAGTTTGCACAATGGGGCTTATATAGTTGTGAAATGACAATTACCTTGATCTCTCAATGTAATTCTGACCATGACTTTTACTTATTATAAATTGACGTTGTGCATACATGAACTTCATATCTGGTTGAATATATAAAGATATAGTTCTATTATGACAGATACAACATGCATTACAATTATAAGTATCTCTCTATTATATTTAACCCTAATTTTATTTCGACTTCCAACGTAGAACTGGTCAACTACGGTGCAGAAAGAGGTTAGTTTTCTGCAATTTCGGTGAATGGGTGTGTTTCCTCATTTGACATATTTCTGACCTTAAACTAACACATCCTCTTACATACAGGGAGAAGAGGTTGATTATAGAGGAGCTTTGCATCGTGATGGTTCCATACTTATATCCGTGTTCCTGGACCAGGGTAAGGTACATCTTAATCGCTTTACCTATCATATGTTGTTTAACTCTTTTTGATCTTTTCAGACATGTGGAATTTGTTGTTTTTCTCTTCATGCTCAATATTTTGAATTGCTTTCGTCCACCACAGTTTGTAATTTATTTTACAGTGGGTATTAAATAACAACCTAAGAGAGGCATACCTATACCAGGCTAGGGAGTTGGCTTGTACCTCAACAGAGCAAAACATATGACCAAAAATCTCGTTAATGGGTTTTTCCCAACTTACCAAGAAAACAGTTGACTCACTTCTGGATTATATGAAAGCAGAAGCCCTATGACATGTTGTATACACTTGAGACACGGAAATACTTCATAAATATATAATTCCTATTATGCCTTATATGCAGGTTTTGATGATTATATTAATTCATGAAAAAGTAGTGTTATCCTTGAGGGTTATTTCTCAAATTCACTTATGTACTTTCTTTTAGTTTGACATATCATACTTATGCAATAGTCAATTAAAGCTTAGCCTCTTAGTACTGGTAGTAGTTCACTTAAAGGACATAAGTTTTCTTTGTTCTGTAGTGTACCATTTTTGTAAATAAAAACTAGGGTAAGTTAGTTATAGTACAGATTGCATAATAATTAATAGTTTCTCTTAGCCTTTCATAGTTCTGTTAGTAAATTATTCGTATTTCAAAGTTATATTTCATAGTTCTGTTCGCATAATAATCGTCCCTATTATCTTTCTGTAATATTACTATTTCATTTTTTTGTTGGTAGTAATAGGTTAATGTACTTACTTATGTGCTTTATATACACATCTCGGTGCTCATTTTTTTCTTAAGCTTCCCAGGTGCTCGCAAAGCTGCTGTACAAGCCAAAGAAAAGGAGAAAAAGGAGAGGAGTAGTTTGGTTGTTGTGCCTACTCCCGGTTCTGTACTGGCGGTAAATTTTTTTGAACAACCATAAGAATAAAGCTTTTATGATAAACGATTATCGTGTGTGCCTGCTAAATTAATTGCCTTGCTTTGCATATTTTAATCCCTGCAATATATGGTGCTTGTGTGCATATTTCCATAATTCAAATTCTCATTCTCAGAAGCATTTCTTGTGTGATTTGTGCATCCGGTTGGTCTGGTTACTGTAATGTGTGACTGAGTGTTGCCTAGTTAGAATTTATCAAGAGGACCTAGTTGAAATTCCCATTTCAGTAGTACATAGACCTTCACAAGTTGAAACAATGGATGATGTTGTGAATCAGCCCCGTACTCTCCACGATTACATGTATCCTCCAAGAGTAAGTCTGTCCTCATGTATTGTTTTACCCCAAACTGATGGTCTATTTGAATTGAATGCAAACATGATACAAATGCTTCTGATATTTCGAGGGGTTGATGCTGAAATCCCCTATCATAATGTAAGAGAATTTGAGGAAATTTGTCGGACTATGCAATTTGACCATATGTCCGAAGACTCTTAAATTGCGTTTGTTTTCATTTTCTTTAAAGGAAAAAGCTAAAGCATGGTTTTACAATTTGAGACCACACTCAATTACCACTTGGGAACAACTCACAAATCAATTTTTCAGAAAGTTCTTTCCACATCATAGGACGATCACTATTCGTCAATTTTTCAGTCTTTATATATGCATGAAATTGATGCTGGTTTGAGGCTTGTGTAATTGTTCTGTGAAGGTGAGCATGATACACGACTTGTGTATGACTTAGGAAAATTTGAAATGTCTGTTGACACCAATGATCTTATGCATGACACTGAAATTTTGGATAATTTTGATTCTGATTTGGGCCTTGATTATTTCTTCAATGACTATGAGCATGATACTGTATTTGATTCTGACTTAGGGAGAGTTGAATCGTGTTATGATACTAATGGTCTTACACATGAAATTAACTTAGACGCAACTGTGTGCAGCAATGGACCTACCACTGCAAGGATAAATTTGGGGCTGATTTGTGCTTGGCAACTAATGTTGGAAGTGCATCTGGGATTGTACACTCAATCGACATTCATCCTTCATGAAAGCATACCTGTGCCGTAAGTTGCCTTCTCCACATCTCTTACTTCCTTGCAGTAACTTCATAACTTATCCCCTCTAGTTTTTGTGTGTGTCATCTCATCTGGGATAGCTTACTTTATTGCTTACTTCCAACTTCTAAGTATCAAGGTGTGCTTTGTTCACAGGTTAATTGATGGATGCTCTGTTGTGAGATCAGAAAGGTTGGAGAACAAAGTGATTTAAGTGAGAATGGCAGCCATTAGGTCCCTTACAGCTGCAAGTTTTGAGTAAGTTTCTATGTAGTATCTGCTTGTAGGTGAGGATGAACTGAACTTAGGAACTTAGTAAGTTTCTATGTATTCCCTCAGAATTTGATACTTAACAGAATTTTTTTGGCACTTAAAAGAATTTGTTTTCTTTTTTTATATGAATTGATTGAAAATGTTGATATGAATTGATCGAAGAAACTATTATTAAATGTGGATGGAATGAAAGGTGTATGCAGATTATTTGGAGTTCCGGCGTATTTCTGGTCAATGTTAAATGGTGATTTTGACCTGGTCAAAACCACTATTGTGTTGCAAAAAGATTTGCAACTATGACCACCTGTTGCGGAATCCCAATTTTGCAACGGTTACAACTGTTGCGACCTGTTGACGTTGCAATAGTTGAGAACTGTTGCGACTGAAAATTTACAACGCTAATGTAGCTATTGCAAAAAAATTTACAACATCGACTTTCATAACAGAGCAGAACCGTTGTGAACCCACTTTGCAACAGCCGCTCACCGTTGCCAAACACTAAATTTGGTGCAGTGATTACTAGAACAAAAGCATGGATTTTAAAATTTATAGTTTTAGTCAGATTACTTCTAAAGTCAGTACCAATTTTGTATCTACCGTTTTTCGCTTTGCATACTTTCTCATTAGCAACATAAGAGTGGGTTCCGAATCACTTTGACAGAAGATTGTGTCCACACTTGAAGATGTCATAATTATTGATGGCCTTCACAAAGTTAGGGTTAGTTGCAGAAAGTAAAAAAGAGACACTTGTTTAAAGAGAGTTTCCGTTAATGGAGGTTTTGGTTACAGAGAGTGTTCAGAGTTTAAAAGAAAGAGAAAGTGTTGAAGAAGAAGATCCCTCTCTTGTCTTTGTAAATAGCTATTTCTGCAGGTTACCTGACAGTTAATTAATGATAGAAATTACAACTCTACCATTGACCGGTGACGTATCCGTCAAAATTATTTCACATTTTGACTTTTGATAAATATAGATTAAGCACAATGGTAGGAACTAATTCGTTCCACGAAAGCTATTGGTTGTTATTTAAATTTAATAATTTTTGGGGGATGTTTTAACTGAATGTAATTTAAACAAAATTGAAAGCTAAGAATAAGTAAAAGTAATCAATGAGATCAGAATATTGGGTAAGGATTCGACTTCATTCACAAGCATGTTCTTGTATTAATAATTAGAATTGAAATTTAATCTCATTATCAAAAGCCCTGGGATATTTCGATCGCAAAAATATGCCGTTAATTTTCTTGTATCATCATATTCCTATAACGATGAGAACACAAATTCTTCCTAGAGAATAACCCAACGTACCTCGCAATTAGATTTAACCCTCTAAAAGGATTAATTTACATACCCGATTAGTCAATTTAACAAATGTCACAATTTACATGTAATTACAAGAAAATATCTCTACAATCCGTAATCACATTATACTACTTGTAATTAAGATTTGTCAACGTTTTCGTATTAACAACCCTAATTTAGCTCTAGATATAAATATGAGTCTAATTAATTGGTCACTTAACTAAACAAATATTTAAACTTATATGGTGAAAGTTTTAAGAAATTATAAACGATAATTATGAGACAAAACTAATTTATTAACTAAAAAAGAAACATGTATTGCAAATCGACTACATCCCTAACCAATAAAGAAAAATTAGTTACTCATATTTTGGAGTTCACATAATAATTTGAATTCAAGAAGAAAGAAAACTTAGCAAGACCTAGACACGCGAAGACTAGAGCAAGCCACTTGATATTCAGGCAAAAATGAGCTTTCACTTTTTTGGGGACTTTTTCCAAACACCTTTGTATGCACTCTTCTAGTTGTAGATAGGTATCTTTTGATAGTATTTCTAAGCCCTTTTATAGATTCTCCATCCCTGCAAATTCAATTTGGAAAACAACCCACTTACGTAAACCAATACAAACTCTCAGTCACCTCTTAATCTCAATCATTCATTCATAATTGACCCAAACAAACTATCGGCAACAGCACACCTTGGTTGTTCTTCAGCTGTTTTCATGCCTCAATTTGAATCCGATACTGAAACCATTTGGTATCCACTCTGCCGTGTTCTCTGTAACTTCTAAATCAAGTCCTAACCCTGCTCAAACAACCCCGGATAACACTGACATCAACTCCCTTCTTTTCTCATCTATAACTTCACTTTTCATCATCAAATTTTAATGACATCAACCAATTTTGTGGAATCGGAACTTCAATTTGAGGAAAACCCATCTTAAATCTTTCGTTCTTGACCCCAAATCCATAGCAGCAAATACACTTTGTTTCCCTCCTTGTCTTGCCTTCGAAAATGAGCTCTAATCCCACTAAAACAACCCACACCAGTCACGGCAAATCAACCCACTATCATCTGTCTTATTCTCTAAAAATCGAGTCCATACTCAGCAAATTCGAGCTCAAGAACTACCTCTTAATCTTCTACATAAGTGGCAGAAGTTCCGGCTATAATTTCAGACGAAACCAACCTGAATTCATAGCAACACTTCCTTGTTCATTTTACGGCATCAAAATCAATCCCTTAACCTCTATCTCACATGGCAACAGCTGCATCTTCTTTCTCTTGCTGATTCTTGGTCTAAAAATAACCAGCTCTTCTCATTCTCGACGGGATGCACAGGAACCGACCGGAATCAATAGAAGCAGAGTAGAACCAAAACAAAACTGAAGGGCTCGACTCAGGTATAGGGAATGAAAATGAGAACCATCTAGACCCCAGGTACAAGTACCGGTTCTAATATAGAACCGTACCGAGCCGACCTAGATAGAACCGGCTATCCCTAAACCTTTGATTAGAAATTAGAATCTTAAATCTAGTAGTTTATTTTTGGGTTAAGTATTGGAGTTCCCTTTCACTCGGCTAGTCAACTTCAATCTAATTTTCTCTTCTTTTTTAGTTCTTCGCTTCTTCTTCATGACCACCAGAGCAACACCACCACCACTATCTCATCGTGATTCTCATCACAACCACCACCTCCAGTACCACCTTTTTCTTCAGTTACTAAGGATTCTGAAACCCTAATTTCTTCTTTTACTACCCCTAATCAATTAGATCATCATCATTATGTTCTAGAAACCGTAGTTCCTCCTTCATAAACCCTAGCTACAGATTCAATTCCAAATCTCGATACAGCAAATTCATTATTTATGAATCAAGAAGAAGAACAACATAATCAATTGGTATCTCAAAACGGCGGTAGTAGTAGTAGGAATGAGAAAGATTGTTCAGGTGGAAGGAAGAAGGAACTAGGGTAATATAAGAAAACAGTAGTAGAAGAAAACGTCGAAGAAAACAGAATCAATTGTTCCAACGAATGAATCTGAAAACGCTGATTCTGGAACTCGAAAGAGAAAGTCAAGATGGGAAGATTATGATGCAAAACCAGTTATTCAACTTCCAGATTTCATGAAAAGAATAACTCATTTGATTAGATCTCTTTTTTGTTGGTCGGAGGAATTGTAAAGATTTTTATTTATTTTTATAAAAGTGAAAAATGACATCAGTAGATTCAATGTGTTTGTTAGTTTTAGTGATCCAGTTGTTTAAATTTTTGATGTGATGATGTTAATCCAGAAATCGAAGTTCAAGAAATTGGGACAGTTCAACGAGGTTGAAACCCTAGATTAGTATTTTGCTTACAGTTCATCTGGACCGGAACCTTACCTGGACCAAACGATTAGGAAGGTACGGTATAGAACCGAACCGGCTCTGGTCGGGTATATACCGGTTTCATTTCATAAAAAAAACTCTGACCTAAGGCTGGTCTGGCCTTCGGTTTTCAAAAAATCAAACCGAACCGACCTTTGTGCAGCGTTGGCCATAACCAAATCAGGTTCTCACCAACTCTCTTGATAAAATTACTGATGTATTTATATTTACAACCCAAAAAATTTAAACTAAAATAAAAAATCAAACAAATTTTAATTTTTTACTAACAATCCAATTTAAACCATACTTCTTACCCAAAATAAAAATCCTAAGTTTTTTTAAATCAAAACTAAATTATACTTCAAAATTAATTGTAACTGTTCTCTCATTATTCTCACAAATTAACCAATTATAAATCATAATTCTTACTTTTCCCCTAAAACAAACTGAACTCTAATTCTTAGTTATCTCTAAAATGATGTTTTTTTTTCTCAATCATGATTACATCAAAATTGATTGTGGGTACACATTATAATTCTTCCCTTAAAAAGTCTCAACAATAACACCAATCGAAATAGAATTAAATAAGTTTTTAATTTCCTAAAATCATTCTTCTAAAACTTCATAAATATAATCTATAAGAAAATCTCCTAGATGAATTTTTTGTTGTTGTTCGTGTTGTTCATTTAGGGATTTGATGATTTATCCAATTATTTTAGGCTATATATAATAATTGTGTATAATTTTGTGGGCTACGTGGAATAATTATAAAGGTCTATTTGGTTAGCTTAATCACTTATTTTATATGGGTTACAAATAATAAAAGCATTGGCTAAATTTAAGAGAAACCTTGTTTTTTACGTATTCCTCTTAGTATTTCACGTTTGTAGTTGTTCCTTAATTGTATGAGTTTATTGTTATGGGTTGTTAGCTAAAGTGTAGGAACTCTATGAAATTGTGTGCAAAGTGGGAATGCCCTAAAATCATTTTGCTTTATGTTATAAACAGGCTTGAGTCCATCAGTTGAAGTTGTATGAGTGTAAGCCAGTTTTCATCTTAATACAGACTCAATTTGAGTTTGAAAACTTATATTCATTTCTTTTATCTCTGCAGTTTCACCAACAAATTAGCATTTAGAGCAAGGTTTTATTTGAATCTAGCGTTTTATTGTTTGAAGATCACTTCGGCTGATGTTATCGATCTTCATTGAATTAAGGTGTGTTTTTATTATTTAGGAATATTTTTTGTTTGTGTTCAAGATGGTGACAATTATGAGTTTTGGAGTACTAAGATGAAAACCTTTTTTATTTCTCAAGACCTTTGGGATCTTGTTGATAATGGCTATGAAGATGATGAGAGAACAAGAGGCAATCAAAATGGAGTAAAGGATCTTCACAAAAAGGATGCAAAAGCTTTATTAACTTTGCAGCAAGCTGTCACAGATCCAATCTTCCCTAAGATTTCAGATTGTACCAAGTCAAAAGATGTTTGGTTAATCTTGAAAAATGTTTTCATGGTGGTGATAAGGTGGCTGTGGTGAAACTTCAAAGCCTCCGTTGAGATTTTGAGACACTTCTAATGAAAGGGAATGAGTCTGTGCAAAATTTGTTTTCTAGAGTTTCAACTATTGTTAATCAGTTGAAAACTTACGACGAGGTTATGACAGACCAAAAAGTTGTAGAAAAGGTGTTGAGGAGTCTGCCTTCCAAGTTTGATCATGTTGTAACATCAACTGAAGAGTCTAAAGATTTAGCTGTTTATTCAACTAACGAACTAATGGGTTCTCTTTTAGCTTAGGAAGAAAGAATGAACAGGGCAATGAAGAAATCAATTGAATTTTCTTTTTAATCAAAGGTGGAGGTTTCAAAGAAGAAGGAAAACAACGAAAGTTCCTCTAAACACAAATCTGCCGGAAGAGGCCGAGGAAGAGGCGATTATCGTGGTCATGGAAGAGGATGTGGTAGATCTATTCATACTAGATCAGACTCCAACAAAGGCAACCATAATTATAAATGGAGGCAATGCAACTATTGCAAAAAAATACGGTCGCGATAAGAACTATTGTTGGGAAAAGAAAAATAAAGAAGAAGCAAACCTTGCTGATGAAAATAAAGAGGAAGGTAACATGTTTCTTATTTGTGTTAACTCAAGAGAAAGTAAGACCGATGTATGATTTTTTGATAGTGGTTATATCAATCATATGACAGGTGAAAAGTGTCTTTTCCACAACATAAATGAAGCTGTGAAGTTGTAAGTTCGTCTTCCTAATGAAAAATGTGTTCAAGTTGAAGGAAAATGAACCATTGCAGTCAAGACTAAATCAGGTAAATAAAAAATAATTCATGATGTTTATTATATTTTTGGTTTAGCTCAAAACTTGCTTAGTGTTGGGCAATTGATTGGAAAAGGTTTTTTTTTTCTTATTCGAAGATGGTGTGTGTGATTAAAATACATGGAAGATTTATCATTAAGATCCGTATGACTGAAAATAAGATGCTCCCTCTTCTTTTATCTAGCATTGATGAGTGATGTGGTCGTCTACACGTCAAAATTATTTATTATTTTCTCACTACTCAAGATTTATATGAAGCAAGGGTAAGAAAGGATCATTCCCACATAGAGATCTAGGTTGTTATTCGATTTCGATATCTTACACTAGTACAAAAATGGCCTGAAGACATGCCAATTTGGCGTGGCCATATGGTATTGGACACACCTTTCATTTGTATTCATTTCGTGTAAAATCGACCTAAGAATTTTTGTGTATTTTTAGACACACCAGCATTTGTATGTCTAAATAGCGCGCAATAGCCACGCCATAAGTCGAAGGTGTGTCTATATGGTGGCAAGAATCCCAAGTTTTTATCCCATTTGACATGGAAATTAGTTGTCTGTAGACACACAATTATTTTTTAAAGTGTCTATTGTTTAACCTTTATCCACGAGATATATCTTTTAACGTGTCTACTATGTAACCTATACACACGAGATATGTCTTTTAACGTGTCTACTGTGTAACCTATAGACACACGAGTAGTTTTTAGAGTATCTATTGTTTAACCTTTAGCCACGAGATATGTTTTTGAAGGTGTTTATTGTTTAACCTTTAGCCACGAGATATGTCTTTTAACGTGTCTACTGTGTAACCTATAGACATGCAAATGGTTTCTTAAGTGTCTATTGTGTAACCTATAGATACGCAAATTATTTTTAAAGTGTCCATTGTTTAGCCTATAGACACGCAAAAAAAATGTCTATTTTTTATCTTATAGACACGCATTATTAGTTTAGCGTGTCTATATGTTCTGTTTACCCACATCAATGTAATATTTGATGCAATCTTGTACCGTACATTCGTTCTAGACTAGGTGAAGATGATGGAATTTCCGCCGCTCATATTAGATGCAAGTACTACCATCCACGTGGTATATTAGGAGTCGTCCATTTTTTTCCAAAAATTTATTATTTTTTTAAAATTAATGAAACGTGGCTATATCCTAGACCATGCGTGTGTTTTAATATGGAATAAGATGATGGAATATCTACCGTTAAACTAGATGCATCATAGACCATCCACGTGGTTCCATTCCGAGCTGTTTATTTCATACCATAAAAATATTATATCTCTAAACGTGGCTAAGTCACGAACCATACAAGCGTGCAGATATCGGTGAAAGATGATGAAATTTCAACCGTTCACGTGGCACTAACTGAGCGGTTTAGTTTTTACCAAAATTTACTATATTTAAAAAATGGATGTAATGTTGTAAGATTTTAAACCCTACACGTGTTGTGAACTAGGTGAAAGACGATGTAATCTAGGCCGTTAAACAAGATATTTCCAACGTCGTGCACCTGGGACTAACCGATCCGTTCATTTCATACCAATTTTTATAATATTTTAAAAGCTCAGGTAACGTGATTAAATCTCAAATTCATTGATAACAAAATTCATATTAATAAATCACACAATACCATGTTTATCTTTTCTCTAACATTTGCAAAAGAAAATAATAGGAACCATTTATAAATAACATTATATCTTTGAGTTTTTAGGTTTTGGTGTCTCCCCATCAGATTGTTGCATTTTCTTAGTAGAGTTAAGCCTCGTAATCCTACTTTTCGCTATTCTAGGTGCAATAAATTTCATTTTCATCACCTTCTTAGGCTTTGTTTGACTCGCATCCGGTTGATCTTCGGGTAGTGTTTTCCCACCAATATGTGCTCTTCGATCACTGTCTGATTTCTTATCAGAAACTTGAACAGTAGCTGGTAGCTAATAAGGATTTCCATGTTACAGAGTTTCCTGCAGCAAGAGAGTAATATTTAGGATTAATGCAAGATATATTCTCAAATCCAACGTGAACTCAATTGGTCATGTGAATTCTCATCAAGACACGGATAAAATTATTTTCCAGTAATAACTATCTGGAATGAAGGCTGCACCTTTTTAACACTGATTAAGGGTTAATAGTATAGATTCAAACGCCAGCAACAAAAAATCATACTTTTCCATATGTCGTAGTATGATGTTCCCCCGTTGATGTGGGCGACTTCTGTAGAGATATTGAAGAAATATTCCGGTGAATAATGGTCGGTTGTCATCCAAGAAAAATTATTTCAAGTTTTTTCACCTCGCATTTATAAATAAGAGTATAGTTATAAGAACAGATTCGATCCACACGGAGATATGGGTTGTTATTCATATTTGAAAAATTATGTAACGGGGGGGATTTTGTGTTTTGAGACTAAAGTATTTATAATAATTATGCTATCAGAGAATGAGAAAAGAGAATCAACAGGTTGAGAGTACTGGTTAAGGGTTCATCTTCAATCATAAGACATGCACTTTTAATAATAACTAGAGTCGTCACTTAATCATTCGTTATCAAAAGCCCTAGAGTACCCCATCGAGAGCATACTCCGGTAAATTCCTTATGTCATTACATACCATAACGATGAATATGTAAATACTACTCAAGGAACAACCTAATGCAACGAGCTATCAAGTTTAATCCCTCAAGAGCTTTAAGTTCTATGAATTAGACTAATCAATGCAATAGATATAATACGACATAGGCCAAGCTTCTACATGCAATCACACAAAGGTTTTGAATACAATTGGTAACCACAATATGCTACTAATGACAAGGTTTGCAAACAATTCCATATCTCAAAACCATAGTCTAGTAATAGATATGCATTCATGCTTATTTAGTAGCGCTTTTAAACAAACATTCACACAATCATACATGGCGATCATAAATAGTAGAACAAGGCAATAATGATTTTATTAAGATGATAAACCTAATATAGTAATTTTGTAGCATGTTTATGATATCCGACTACATCCTTAACCAATATAAAAGGTTTAGCTACTCATGGATTTCTTAAAATCCATGGAAAAATAATAAGTAGAAAAGTAAAGAAAACCCTAGGTTGTAAAAGAGTCTCCAACTCCAAAGCTCCTTCTCTCCTCTTCAAAAGATAAGATATGATCCAAGATAATCCTCCTCTCTTTAGAAGTGTCTTTTATATAATAGTTCCAAATATAGAAGAACTTGTGCTCAAATCTCGGTCAAAATATGTCTCAAATATATCAAACCCGTGCGTAAAAAATGAAAATCCATACTAATCTGAGTCTAGTCGGCCAAGTCTGGATGACCATATGCCCTCATAGTCGGACGAGTCTAGCCAGGTGAAAATTGATTTTCTTCTGCATTTCAGTCGTCCAAGTCTGGCCGACTATTTTTTTCCTAGTCGTCTAAGTCTGGACTACTACGCTTCTTCATAGTCGTCCGAGTTTGGACTACTACGCTTCATAGTCGTCCAAGTCTGAACTACTATTGTTCATTTTCTTCTTTTCCTTTTGTATTTTAGTCGGCCAAGTCTGGCCGACTATACCTACTCCTGGTTATCAAAGTCTGGAAGACAGACTTATGTACCTCGACTTTTCACCCATATCTTCTTCAAACAAAGTCAGAATGACTTCATTATTTCGCTGTTGTCTTCGTTTTCTCGTTATCTTCGACATGGTGAGAAGAAATCCTGAATTTGAATAATTTCTACTTCTTTTGGATGATGTACCGAATGAAAGATATAAAATAGAAAAGTAACAGTAATACAAAGTAATTCACATAAAAACTAGCAAATGTACGAAATGATACTAAAAACATATAAAATATGCACTTATCAAATTCCCCCACACTTGTCTTTTGATAGTCCTCGAGCAAACTATAAATCTAGCTAACCGAAACTACAACAACTCCGTTTCGTTGAGATTACGGTTACACTTAGCAAATGTAACAAGCCTTTGAACCCCTAGGTGTCCCTAGTGGGCGGTTTATAGTCTCGTGAGTGTTTACAAGAGGTATACCCATAAAACCTATATTTCAACTTCCGAAAATTCCATAGCACATGCATCCAAAGAGCTATGAAGACATAAAGTTTTTACACACTAACAATAAGAAGTTAGAAGTATAAATAACATTATTCTCATGCTTAGCTCTTGAGTTATGAGAAAACTACCATACAAAAAAATCCAGGTTCGGGAGCGATCGAATGTTTCGACTTCTGCCTCATTAATAGGGTGTTATGAAATTGCATTCAAAAGATGCACTTTATGGTTCTCATGTGTGCATGGAGGAGTGAAGATAGGAATCCTTCACACATTGAATGGTGGGAAGGAAAAGTAACCTTCTGAATTATATAAAGATATTATCCCGTAGAAACGTGGGGCGAAAAAGAACCATTTTTTTTTATTTCTCTGATGATCTCTACGAAAGGAAATCAACCACCATGCTAGGATGGGAACGCTTACTTACCTACTCACTCGATTCATAATCAGCACCACTCTCACTGCAAATAGAAACATCTTCGTCTTTGGTCTTCAATTGTTGATGATAAACTTATGAACTTTGTAGAACCCTGACAATTGTAACTATTTTTCTCAATTCCTTGTTGTTTGAAACTTTATTACATATTTCTTCTTTCCCATGGCCTTAACTAACGAAATAACTCACTAACTATTAAACCAAATACATATTTTTTTTTATTTTTTTTACCAAAAGGTAACAACTACAAAAGTAATAAAACTAAAATTAACATGGCTATGAGGAAAGGACTTAACACCTGATTCATAACAACTTATATTGCCTCAATATCATTTAAACTTCAAAAACTTACATCTTTTGCTTCTCTTCCCTTTTCACTTTTGAAATATACTTTTGCACCTCTTTTTGTTTCTTGCAATCCTTGACTTTACTCAATTTTCTTCGTGATTTTGATGTCGCTCCGCTTGTTGATGATTATATGTTTCTATTGCTTCTTAGTCGAGAAAATGGTACCAACTGCAAACAAGACTACAAGATAAAGTTAGCAATTATGATGACACCCTCATGATTGAATAAATAGCACTCAAGAGATCAAAAGTAGTGCTGAAATTGGTGCGAAGTTGGGTAGCTCATCATTCTACCCGGAGTTTGCGCAAATGAAACACTCTAATCGGATAATTTAGACAGGTACAAAGAATTGAAGGTTTGATGCCTCACTCATAGGTATTGAATTATCAACTTCTCTAATATTGTATTATCTATCGGCGGTTTAAGTACCTTTTTGTGAGCTCTAGCCTCTCAACAACTAAGCAACCCGAATGACGTTCTCTATTAATTCTAAATTCAATTATTTTGGTGAGAACTTCGTATGTAAGCTTAGCTAGAAATATACCAAGTGACTTTAAAATCTCTAAAAGTTGGAGGTTTTCATGCAAATATGTACAAAAAGTTTAAAAATTCCTACAAACGTGAACACTAAAAATCTAAATGCTTAGCCACTCCCCCACACTTAAACCCTACATTGTCCTCAATGAAAATTTATTCGTCCAATGTAATATTCAAGGTGGAAAATTCTAATAATAATATGAAAAGATAAGAAAACTAAAACTAAAAAGATAAAGATAGAAATACAAAACCAATGGGTTGCCTCCCATTCAGCGTTTGGTTTAACATCGTCATCCAGACTGTAGACATTAGCATCTAACACATTAGCATGAACATCTGAATGAACATCACTCGGTACCGAATTGCATCAAAAATGTTGAAAAGAATCTTTCCATTGTCAAACTCCATTGTGAGTGTTCCTTTATCAACATCAATCATGGTTTTAGGCTTTTTCATGAATGATCTTCCAAGTAACAACGAAATAGACGCATCATACCCGTTATCCATCTCCAAAACGCAGAAATTGACTGGAAAAACTAGTTGATTCACTTGCATAAGAACTTATTCAATAATACCTCTAGGGTATACATTAGTACGATCATCTAGTTGTAAAACAACTCCAGTTTCTTTCAATGGACCCAAATTCGAAAACTCATTAATAGATGCATGCATAACATTAACTAATGCTCCTAAATCAAGCATAGTTTTACCAAACCTTTTCAACCTTAACCGGTATATCAAAACTACCGGGATCCTTATATTTTTGTGGGAGTTTCTTTTGGAGGATATCCGAAACATTTTCCCCCACACTCATTACCTCGTTACCGGTTAACTGTTGTTTCTTGGTGTATAAGTCCTTCAGCATTCTCGCATATTTAGGGATTTTTTTGATTGCATCTATAAGTGGAATATTCACATGAATATTTCTAAAAATATCTAAGATCTCCTTATCTTGTTCCGCCTTTTTAGAGTAAGCAAATCTGCGAGGGAAAGGTAAAGGAGGAACATAATTAGAAACAGGATGTTTAGAGTTTTCTTTTGGTACCTCATCGGTTTGGGAAGAGTCGGAAATCTCTTTCTCCAAAACCGGACCTTAGTATCTTTGTTCTTCCTAGTCTCTTCTGGTTGCACAGTTCATGTACCACTTCTCAATATCACAATATTGACATTTTCTCTCGGGTTGAGAGGATGAGAATGATGTTTCCCACTATTCTGTGACTTCATATGATTGATCTCAGTTGTCATACTGCTCACCTATGTTTGTAGCTATTTGATTGCATTATCAGCCGTCTGCAGTTTCTTTTGCATCAGTGATGCCATATTCTTTATCATGGAAACCATCTCTGATGATTCTGAGTTCTGAACTGGTTTTGGTTGTAGTACTTGTTGTTGAAAACTACTAGGATGATTGAAAATCGAACCTGGAGTTTGAGCTTGCTTTTTTGCATAGATGAAGTTGGGATGATCTCTCCACCCTGGATTATATATGTTAGAATAAGGATCATACCTTTGTCTCTGCTCATTAGATAAAACAACATTGATTTGATCGTTTCCTTCTTCATAACCTCGGGTAGATGCTGGCACCACCACAAATGCAATTTGTTGCGTCATTGTTGTCATGTTACCCATTTGATGATAAAGTTCAGAAACTTCGCTCACTTCATTGACTCTCCTGACGAGTGATTCTGACCCACGACTTGAGAATTGTTGAGAATTTGTTGCCATGTTCTCAATTAACTCTCTAGCTTGAGCTACTATTTTGTTCACTAGTGCACCACCACTTGTAGCGTCGAGAAGATTTCTGTCACTTGCTTGAAGTACCTTGTAGAAGTACTGGATGATCAACAAATCACGGAATTGATGATGCAGACAGCGATCCACCAATCTCTTGTAACGTTCCCAGCATTCATACAATGTCTCTCCTGCCTACTGCTTAATGCCGTAAATATCTTTGCGAATCTGAGTTGCCTTTGATGCAGGAGAGTATGTCTCTAAGAAGAGTTTCTTCAAACCATTCCAAGTTGTGACACTGCCAGAAGGTAAATTGTATAACCATTTATTAGCATTGTCCATTAAGGAAAATGGAAAAGCTCGTAACATGACCACATCTACACCTGTGTCTTTTGGTAGCATGGCCATGACTATGTTATGAAAAACCATATATTTGCTTGGATCTTCATTAGTCATTCCATGAAACTTTAGTATCTCGCGGATCAACCCTGGTTTGATCTCAAATGTAGATGTTGTTTGTATACACCATTGTTGTGTATCCAACTTGTGAGAAGCTAATTCCTTGAGTGTATGGTTCGCGTCACCCATTGCTTCCTCTTGTTTGTCTTCCGGTTTATCTTTCAATATAGTCCCTCTCCGAGTCTCAATTCCAATCCTTATCAAAAACTCGACAGGCTTCGGTTTCGGTCTCGGCTTAGGATCCAGAAAATAAGTACCTGAAAAACAATTCTCGAAACGAAATTAAAAACTAAAAATAAGAAATCAAAAACTAAATAACAATCTGTTATGCCTCCCCGGAAGCGGCACCAAAATTTTGATCGATTGTCATCCAAGCAAAATTATTTCAAGTTCTTTCACCTTACATTTATAAAGAAGAGTATAGTTATAAGAACATATTCGATCCACAAGGAGATGTGGGTTCTTATTCGTATTTGAAAACTTATGTAAATTGAGGGGATTTTGTGTTTTGATACTAAAGTAATTATATTAATTATGCTAGCAGATAATGAGTAAAAAGAATCAATAGGTTGGGGTTCATCTTCAATCATAAGACATGCATTTTCACTAATAACTAGAGTCGTCACTTAATCATTCATTATCAAGAGTCCTAGAGTACCCCACTGAGAGCATACTCTGGTAAATTCCTTATGTCATTACATACCATAACGATGAATATGTAAATACTACTTAAAGAACAACCTAATGCAACGTGCTATCAATTTTAATCCCTCAAGAGCTTTAAGTTTTATGAATTAGACTAATCAATGCAATAGATATACTACGACATAGGTCAAGCTTCTACATAAATCACACAAAGGTTTTGAATATAATTGTTAACCACAATATGCTACTAATGACAAGGTTTGCCAACAATTCCATATCTCAAAACTCTAGTCTAGTAATAGATATACATTCATGCTTATTTAGTAGCGCTCCTAAACAAACATTCACACAATCATACATGGCGAACATAAATAGTAGAACAAGACAATAATGATTTTATTAAGATGATAAAACTAATGTATTAATTTTGTAGCATGTTTATGATATCCGACTACATCCTTAACCAATATGAAAGGTTTAGATACTCATGGGTTTCTTAAAATCCATGGAAAAATAATAAGTAGAAAAGTAAAGCAAACCCTAGGTTATAGAAGAGTCTCCAACTCGAAACCTCATTCTCTCCTCTTCAAAATATATAATATGATCCAAGATAATCCACCTCTTCTTAGAATTATCTCGTATATAATAGTTTGATATATGTATTTTTTGCATTAGTTTGATGCTCTAATTCATTGATTTCTTGTTAGTTTTCATATCATTAGGCTTTGATTTTATTTTCCTTTGAGTTTCTTAGGATTTTTGAAATATATTCAACCAAAGAAGAACAAAGGAGTTCATCACAACACGAAATGAACAAGGAAGTCAAGTTCTACAAGTGAAGAAGGGCGAGATACCAAATTATACTCATTTAAATCCAGAAGATATTAATATCATTTGAAGAGAACGAGAATAGGGGTGAAATCAAAAAGAATGAGGTCACTCCGAGTCCGGACGAAGGAGCATAGACAAAACAGTCGAGACGAAGAAAAGATCATCTCCGGCGTTTCAGCCGGCATTGCTTTTAGGGACACATACAATACTGGACGTGACACGAAAAAGGGAAGAAAACTTGAATTTTTAACACCAAGAGCCGGCATTGCTTTTGGGAAATCATACAATGCCGGCCCTAGCAAGTTTTAAGGCAGAGAATTGGACCAAGAGCCGGCATTACTTATGGGAAATCACCCATGCCGTCAGTGACAAGTCTAAGGGGTCCCTTTTGACGCGTTTTGACTTCCCAATCAAGGAAACTTAGTCCCGGAAGGATTCTAAATTCTAGAAGGAGAGAAGACTTGAGGGCCAATCATTGAAGGCTATAAAGCAATACATTTAAGGCTCAAACAAGATATCTCTTATTATCTTGGAAGGAATCTCTTATCTCCTACTTCTCATATCACAACTTCTACATAAAAAACCTAGGGTTTTCCCCTCAGGGGGAAACCATTATTCTTCTTTGTAAATTTTCTATGGGTTTTATTAAATCCATGAGTAGGTAACTTTGTTTTATTGGTTGGGGATGTAGTTGGAAGTCCTAAACTTGTGAATCAATCTGGCTGATTATTATTGATATTCAAGATCTCTTTTTATCGTTCATTTTATACTTTTAATATGGCCATGTATGATTAGAGGTGTGTTTATTGAGGATGCATACTAAGTGAACACATATTCATATCTAAAGCTAAACTAAGGTTTGGAGATATGGAATAGTCGATAGACCCGGTTACAAGTAGCACAGTGTGATTACCGATTGTATTCAAAACCTTCGTGTGATTGCATGTAGAAGCTTGACCAATGTTAAATAGATTATTGAGGATTAAACTTAATAGAACGTTGCGTTGGGTTGTTCGCTAAGTAGTATTCACATATTCATCATTATGGTATGTGATGACACAAGAAATTTACCATAGTATGCTCTCAATGGGGTGCTCTAGGGATATTGGTATGAAGAGAGAGCGGATGTTGATTCTAATCGATTGCAGAGCATGATTGGTGACGGAAGATGAAACCTCTAACCATTATTTTCTTCCCTTAGTCTCAACCTTTATTTACTTTGATTTTATTAGTATAATTTAGATTAGTAATTCTACAACCCCCCCCCCTAATATTTTAATTAATTTGTGCGCAAACAACACGCGCCATAGTTCCAAATATAAAAGAATCGGTGATCAAATCACGGTCAAAATAAGTCCCAAAAATATCAAAAACGTGCGTAAAAGATGAAAATCCGCACTAATCTGAGTCTAGTTGGCCAAGTCTGGACGACCATATGCCCTCTTAGTCGGACGAGTCTAGCCAAGTGCAAATTGATTTTCTTCTGGATTTCAGTCAGCCAAGTCTGGCCGATTGTTTTTTTTTTCTAGTCGTCCGAGTCTGGACTACTACGCTTCTTAATAGTCGTTTGAGTCTGCACTAATATCGGTATTTTTCTTCTTTTCCTTCTGGATTTTAGTCGGCCATATACCTTCTCCTGGTCGTCAAAGTCTGGACGACTGACTTCTGCACTTCGACTTTTCACCCATATCTTCTTTATACGAAGTCGAAATGACTCCATTCTTTAGTCATTAGTTTCTTTTTCTCATTTTCTTCGATATGGTGAGAAGAAATCCTGAATTTGAAAAGGTTCCACTTCTTTTGGATGATGTACCTAATAAGAGACCTAAAATATAAAAACAACAATAATACGAAGTAATTCACATAAAAACTAGCAAATAGATGTACGAAATGATACTTAAAATATGTAAATTATGCAATTCTCAAGTACCGGTGGAGATGCATAACATTAGGAGAATGTTTCTTAGATCCATTAGAGCGGTTGCTAGGTGCAGGAGTTGCTTGTGAAGGTAACTACATACCTCGAATTGTATAGGTTCTCTAATTTACACTGGCATTCATGATTCATATAGTTGATAACATGTTTCTGTGTCATATCCTTCTTAATAAATACAAACTAGATAGACTAGTTTTATGTATAAAAACTACTTAAAAAACAAAGCAAACAAGTCAAGCAACTAACCTTAGCCTTAGGAGGATAAGCAAAAAGAACATAAGACTTTGGCCAAGGAATAGTTTTCCCAAGAGCATCTCCTAAATTTTCCATACCATCAGTTTGTACGGGTAGATAGTAACCTCCCTTTTCTACTTTATCAATAGAGATATTGAAGCATTGAGCCGCTTCATGAATACCCCAAACAAGTAATATTTGGTCTTCCTGACACTTGAAAGCTCTGCCTCTAGCCAGGATGTCTGCCCTACTATCGCCCCAAATGATGCATTTTTTACCCTGCAAAAATATATGGCATATGAACATCGTAAAGAGAAAAAATGAAAAACGGTATTAGATCTAAAATGAAAGTAAAAAAATACCTACATGTGGAACTACTTTAGGTTTCTCGATCTGAGATTGGCTTGGATTAGGTGGAGCTAGTGATTTCACATTCTCGCTATATTGGCCAAGTTTTGGTCGACTTACCTGCAACAGCAAACTAGTATATAGGATTAGTATATGGCATATGAACACCGTTAAGAGAAAAATCAAAAACGGTATTACATTTAAAATGCAAGTAAAATAATAAAAAAAATACATACCTTTGGAACTGCTTTAGTTGTCTTAATCCGAGATTGGCTTGGATTAGGTGGAGTTGGTGATTTTACAGTCTCGGAAGGTTTCCAAAATTTTGGATTGCTTACCTGCAACAATAGAGTAGTATATAGGTTTCGTGTAACAAATATACCAACTTCCAATGTGAATGCGTTGGTTATGTGAAGACACAGATAAAATCATCTCCTAACCACGTAAAAAGCAACTTAGAATGAAGGGTGTACTTATTTTACAGTTGTTGAATTATGGCACCCTGCAAAACTAACTCATTATCAAGTAGGTTACCACATTTATCGATCTATAGGGTTCTCTAATTTTCACTAGCATCCTTGATTCATATGGTTGATAGGATATTTGTGACTGGTATCCCTTTAAATACAAACAAGATAAGATTGGTTTATGTAAAAACATATTTCATGAATAAAGCAAACAAGCCAAGAAAACCAACCTTGTGATTCATGATGGTCTGATTTGTTGGACAAAAAATAAAAGTATCAATACCAACTTCTTTTAAAGTTTATTTCCCATCCTGGGGTACGGGTAAGCTGATATATTCATCAATAACACCATCAATCCGGATGTTGTAGCAGTCAATGGTAGTCTTCACTCCTGGGGAAAGTAAAATTTCTACTTGCTTTGGCGGGTACGATGTGCCTGTGGCAACAATGTTATACTCCATTTCACACCAAAGTTTGCATCCTAAGCTCTGCAGAACACATGGCGTATGAACATCGTATATAGAAAACACCAACACGGTATAGATTTAAGTGCTTGGAAAAAATATATTTACTTTTCCCGGTGGGACTTCTTTGGATGACACATTATGAGATTCCCCCGTAGAGAGAGGAGACGTAGACTTCTTTAAAGAAAATAGAGACGCAGGGGATTCAGTAGAAGGAGTTGTCGTTCTTGTACCAGGAGAGTGCTTCTTAGATCCAGCAGAACCTTTCCCACTCCCATAGGACTTCTTTCGTACGATTTTCCCATCATTTTTTGAAGATTTTTCAGGTGCATTTTCCAACCGATCAACTGGTTTTGAAAATATCTTATGCTTAGATCGATCGGAGAAGTTTCTAGGTCCTCCATGGTTTACCTACGTGGATGACAGTGTACTTTTCTGATTTTCCTAAAGTGTGTCGTTGAACAACATTAAAAACAATTAAAAATTAAAGCTTAGTATCTTAAGCACACACTATCCAATCATAACTCAGTTCACTTACTTGTTCCTCATAATTGCCTACTATTCATGCCCACAATTGCTTGTACGGGATATCCGAAAGACTTCATGGATGTTTTTAATGCCTTAAGCACATTTTTCATTTTCTTATATTGTTGATCCTTAGCTGCCATCTGTTCATTTAGTTTATCAATAGAGTCTTTCTTGTATTTTTTCGATCGTCTGCCATCATTCCAGTAAATGCTAGTAGTCACTCCAAAGCCATCTCCTCTCACACGCCCACGTTATCTTTGCCAATCACAAGAGTTAGGGCATCCTATTTATGACCAACCTTTTTATCTTCATCTTGAATCTTCTTTTGCGTCTCATCCTGTTCATAAAATTTATTCAAAAAAAAGTTTAATTCTGATTTAAACTTTGTGCACTTACTTTAGTGAAAAACATGAGTTTTATTCGGTTTTCTCACAATTTTATCTGTTGTCTCCCTGATAATTCATCTGGTAATTTCTGTCTTTGTCTTCTCGTGCTTTTCTCCACATGAAGCGCACTCGGAAATTTGATCTTCGGTAACACCTTCTTTTCTGGCCTGGTACTTAACAAAGAACGTAGGAGTTTACATCCAGTCACATATATTATGACATCAACTGTGAGACAGAAAATCAATTCCAAAGCATCTTATACGACAACAATACAGAATGGTGTGTATATATGAGTATTCTATAATAGGACACATCCCTATACCGTTACAAGTTGCTGCTTATATGAGAAACACACAACACGACAATGAAGCACAAAATCAATGGAACAATGCTCAGTTTTACCAGTACGGTGTATAATAAGAAAAGGGACATACAAATTTTTCTTTTAATCCCACATATCCTGAACGTCCCATCCAATATGGGTATTTGGAGTTTGATATTGCTTCTTTCCCCTTTTTGGATTTAACCTTGCATTGGAGATAAAAAGAATGTCATCAATATGTTAGTCTTAGGGCTGCACATCGGGTGGATCGGGTCGGGTTTGGCCTCACCCGTACCCGACCCGTGAAAGGCGGGTTAAAAAATTTTCACCCGCACCCGACCCGCCTGGTCCTCGGGTCGGGTCGGGTCTGACCCGCTCACATGGCGGGTCGAGTCGGGCGGGTGCGGGTCACCCGCCCAGAAAAGATGCAAAAATCCATTTACTCACTAATTATCCCTACATTCCAATACAAGCATAAAAGTTAAAACTAGTGTAACTTTTCAAACAATACGAGCATAAGGTTACCTAAGTATTAATCCTACATTTGAAAGCAAAAAGGTTAATGTAACTTGGCAACAGTATGAGCATAAGGGTAACTAAGTATTATTTGAGTATGAGTAGAACATGAGCAGCCTACACAAATCTATACAAGTCCTCACCAAATGAAATGCCTTACAATCAGACTTGTGCACATCATAGCATGAAAAACATAAAGATCAATTCGAACATGGATGTCAATGAAAATCACAGGAAAGGAAGACAACCTTTTAAACCTAGCTTCCAACTCCGCTCTCATATCTGAAGTTAATGGAGCAATGGAACCATCGTCATTGCACAGAATACTTGTGCATCTTGAAATTATACTTTCAGGAGCACCTTTTGAAAATAAAATACCCTGTTGCTTTAGACTGCATAGAGCACTCATCATTTTACGATCATGAGAAAAATCTAAAACAGAAACCTGTATAAGAAAAAGTTACACTCATGATCAAAGAGCAAAATATTTTCGAAAAAGACAAAATCAGCTCCCTGCATAAGACAAAATTTCATTTAACCATATAACTAGTGAAATAGAAAATAAGTTTTGGGAGAAGTGAAATCCTAACCTTTTTAAGTTCATTCTCCCAGTAATGGTTGCAGTAAGATGCGCGTTCATGGTTACTCAGCATACTGAGGGCTGATGGATAGAATCAAAACCAGGAATACCAACCTGATAAGCAATAATTAAAAGAAATGCAGAGCTTAGTGAATGTAATACTTCCATTAATCTTCTCACAAAGGTATGGGTGTCTCATTAACTATGGGTGTCACATTAATCTTCTCAATAAAGGTAAAATTCTGCCTTCCATCCTACAGTAGCGGATAATCCTTATTTAGCTCTTAGTTTTGATCCTTTTAAATAAAGCACTATTGTGTTCTCTAACGTGCTGTGGAACTGGATGGTTCACTTAATTGGGTAGGATTACTAACCCAAAACTGGGAGTCTAAAGTGCTTGCAATCAAACTTTAGGTAGTTTGTATGAAGAACAGCGTGTAAACTAATTGACAAGCACCCAAGAGATTAATTAAGCA
This sequence comes from Papaver californicum, assembly GCA_023531435.1. Classification (NCBI taxonomy): domain Eukaryota; kingdom Viridiplantae; phylum Streptophyta; class Magnoliopsida; order Ranunculales; family Papaveraceae; genus Papaver; species Papaver californicum. The sequence goes on along the minus strand of JAJJMC010018431.1, from coordinate 125,103 downwards.
TAGTGTAGGTATAAATTGGCATGCACTTATCACATAATATTCTCTCGGCCATAGATAAGTAACACAATGGGATAACTTCAAAAAAAGAAAAATCGACAACTTTGTGATAGTACTCCTCCATCCAATTGATTAGCTATCATGAGATGGATGACTACTATCTTACCAGCTGAAGAAGACATGGCAAACTTCTTTGTTTCTAAGTTTAATCAAGGTACAAGGAAAGGAAATCCATTACAATTATACTGTCAAGAATTGAAAGCTCATTTATAGGGTACATGCATAGCAGAGTTTCGAATTGGACATAACAAGTCCAATTAGGGGAACTTTGTTTAGTATATAGTATATTTTTTCTTCCATATTTTGTCAAGTTGTAAATTTCAATCTAAAACCATTATTACACAGTATAGAATTAAATTCCTGTATGAACTTTATGAAAAGGCTTCTCAGGACAGTAATTATCATTCTAATCTGGGCCAACTCTTTCCTAGACACCGATAAACTCTACTATCAATTTCATTGTGTATCGCTTGGTGCAACCAAGAAGTTCAATGATGCATTTTCTCTACAAAACATGGCAGTTAAACTTGTATCTATTCTACCTGAAATTCCTGCTTTGGCTCTACTGCAAAAAATGGTTCATATCTTCACAGCAGCTGGGTATGAGCTAATTGAAAATTTGAAATTACCTAAAACTTACCTAAAAACCCTAATTAAGAAAACAACAGCTGGGTATGAGCATCACAGATTCACACACTCAAAACTAATGAAACCCATATTGAATTGCTACTCAATCATGTAATGAACTAATGATACAAACATTAATTTCAATTAGGGCAAAAATTTTTTTTTTAAAAAAATAGTACCTGTACACCTGATAGAGATTCAACAAGGTGGTGGTGATGAACTTATTATGCGGTTGGGTTCACGGTGGTGGTGGTGGTGTGCTCTGTAAGAGAAGTAAGAAATAAGAATCGTTGAAGAAGAAATGGAACAGAGAAGAAGAGAATAGAGTCACTGTGAAATGAAGTCTGAAAATAGAGTCGATAATCTAGATATGAGGCTTATGAGTGAGATGGAGGGTGGGCGAGTCGGGTCGGGTGAAAGGAGTTATCACCCGCACCCGACCCGTTGATAAGCGGGTATAAAAAAAATCACCCGCACCCGACCCGTTCATCGGCGGGCCGGGTGCGGGTCGGGTTGGCGGGTTGGGTCGGGTTTGTGCAGCCCTAGTTAGGCTAGACAATAAGCACGAAACTATGGTAAATTTAGCAATGTGTATCCTCTAACCTTGAATTCTGGTGATTGTACATATTGTACGAATTTGGTCTAGGATTCTTTGTCCACAACCGTTTTATACTTTTTGGGAACTTTTGCAAGTTGTTTTGGATTATCAAGATAGGGAGCTACATGTTTGTTGTACATTTTCCTTCCGAAGTCTCACAATTGTGTACCAAGACTTGACATGGTATAATCCCTTCTTGAATCAAGGAGGTCAAAATACAGTTACCGTTTAATGGTATGTTAGCCACAGTTACACAAAAAACGATGAATAACGGAAGATTCGAAGATGCATACCTTTACTGAATCGCACATTCTCTTTTTTATATCCGAATCGACATTTTTCCATTTCATATATCGAAGGCCAACTTTTAAATGGACCAAGTGGCCCAGGTAACTACTGAATATATATTTGTGCTCGCCGCTGGGTCTTTGAAATTTATCAATTTCTATTTTATATTTTCTCGGGTACTCATCATCAAACTCTGTATGTAGCTTAACTAATCCCGTTGTTCCCCTCTCATTCTTTTTTTTTCTTACTTTGTTGTTTTGGCAACTCTCCATCTTCCCCTTGTTTTTCTCCTGCTTCTGTTTCTTCGTCATTATATGGAAATATTAGAAACAACCTTAGAATACATGTGTTGTTTTAGTAAAAACAAAACCATACAAGATCTCAAAAATTACCAGAAATTTCTTCGTATATATCAGCTCCAACATCTTCTGGAATTTCGTCTAGAGAGTCATTTTCATAGTACTTAGCTACTCCTTCTGAAGAATAATCACCTGAACCACCATCGGAATATTCCAATTATTTATCCTCGGATATGCCATTATGGTCGTCGTAATATAAACTGTGTACGTAAGTTCCAGTTGGGAATATGAGCTTATTATGGAATAACATTAGCTAAAACTAACAGAAAAAACAACATTTACAATTATATGACCTACGTTATATATTCAAAGAATCCCTTCAATTGAACACCGATAGAAAACTTAAGCATAAAACATCATTGTAACAAACACAATCTCATCTTGATTGAAACCTCTTATATTACATATATATATATATATATATATATATATATATATATATATATATATATCTAAGATCTGAAGAAAATAAAATGTGAACCCCATTTTCAAAAGGAAAAAAAGAGTAAACCGAGATTGAAACAACCCATGATTGTCAGCAACTACTTATTTGATACAGTTGAAATAAAAACCCAAATCATGTTTTAACTAGTATAAAAACCTATAATATCTAACATCTGATTCTATGATATCAAACAAACAGAAAAAAACTAACATAAATATTCAATCGAAAATGGGTTGTAGAAATAATACCAGTAAGAACGAGCGAGTGTGATTAGATAGGCTACTTGTAAAGATGGGAGTTAATAATAGAATTATGATTTTAGAAAAAAATGAATCAAGTTATAAAAACTGGATGGAGAAGAAAGTAGAACTTTACTTTCTTATTTGACCAAAACATTAAGCGGGAATTGATTTTTATTTTGAAATCACCTCGGCCAGTAAAATTTCAAATTTTTATTTTCATCATCCCGCTAAACATATGATTTAGAATGCAGATTCGAAATTTTTGGTTTTTTTGTTCTTCCGTAAATTTTCTTTCCAAATATTTGATTTTTGATTTGTAACCAATATGGTTAGTTTATCAGAGAATCTCGGGGTGGTTATCTTAATTTTAGGATAAATCTTTCCCAAAACCACGAACTATACTTTCCTATCTCTAACCAACTACAAAAAAGGTCATAAAATAAATTTGGGGGTATAATATTATGTATTTCGAATTATATTTTCCCTAATTTTCAGCCAATAGATCATACTCCCTCCCTTTATCATAAATTGAGTCATTCAAGTTTTGGGGACTATGCTGAGGCATGCAGATCTTAGAGGTTGCAGTGTTACAGGGAGCTTTTATCCCACTACTATATGGACCGGCCCAACAGCCTATATTTTCAGAATTCATAAAAAGAGTCGTGGTTAGTGTCTCTTGATAACACAAATATTTCCCACATGCGGTTACATGAGGTGTATGGTTGCCATTTTTCAAAAACCTACCTAATCACACCATCAGAGTGATTAGACAGGTATAATTATTAGATACATAGACATTTGAAATGGCGGTAGGGGAATAGTAAGAGTTTTTCCTCTCTGTAGAGATGCAAATGCTTGGGGAAACACCCCATCAAAATCAATTTGTGGTGTTTGAGTACCCATTTATCCCTAAAAGTCGCTTTAGAAAGTAGAGAGAGAACCATTTCTTCTAGGTTCTTTATCTGCAGTTTGAAAAGTACCTGTTTGGTGATTTTTTTTTCTGTAATTTTGCAGAAGATTACGTGTAACTTCACTAATTTTACATTTTTTTTTCACTAGCCATATATACATGTTTAAAGTCGTAAAATTGACAGTAAGGAGATAAAAAAATCAAACATAAAATGCCAAATTAATCGATCTTTTTTGTTTACAGGGAACTATTAAATTTTCTACATTTTATCCATATTTTCAACTAATTATAGTTATTTTTCCCTTATCTTTTTCAAAAAAAAAAAGAGTGATATGCGCACCACATAAATATAAAAAACAAAAAATGGTTAGAGAGGGTATCCCATTCTGCACATTATAAATAGTTAAAACTCATAACCCTCGTTTATTCCATGATTCTAGACTTAAATGATAAAAGAAATCATAAACATTACCATCTCCTAAATAACAAAATAAGAAATGGAAACATCCTTCAAAGTTTTCACAAGAAAAAAAACTATCAAAAAAAACAACCATCAAATGAACCTTAATTTCCACCACTTATGCTTCAAAAAATCAAAGAAGCTTGGGCTTGTCAGCTTCAGATTTGCCGATTTCTACTTCATCAATCTCAGCAGGATTTTTGGGTTGGTGAGATACAATTGGAACTACCTCTTCAAAAAAGGCCTTGGGCATTTCTGGTATGCCAGAATCTTATAGTGTCTTATTAACTGATATGCCAGGATCTTCATTAGTAATTTCAATACAAGCAGGAACATCAGCATTCTCAGCGGGAACATCAACATCCTCAGCACCACCGACTTCAGCACGAATTTCAGCATCCAAAGAAACACCAGGAATCTTAGACACCCCACTCAACGTAATTGTAATTCTTAAATTACGGGACCCAGACATTAATCGAGGACATTTTTGGGTTCTCTTATCAGTTTCATCTCTGTTATCCCTCGTAGAACTCATTTTTCTCCTATACTCTATGTATCTCTCTTTTATTTTATGTTTGTATGGTTTGTACGACCTCTTTAGTCATTATTTATATCTATAATAATGAGTACCCTAATTTTTTTTAGGTTAAATGTGTTATCTTCGATTGCCTAATTTCTTGATATTCCATATAAGTACACCAAATATTTCAGTTTCCATATCACTAAAAATATGGCAGCAAATATTTAAAATCATATGGAATGAATATTTCATGTTTACCTAATTTCTTTTTAGTCTAATCTAGTTTCAAAACATTCCAAAAATTAAAAAAAATCACCATCTCCGAAGAAATACCTTAATTGTTATTTTAGTTTTTTGCATTAACTCCAATCACCTAATTTTTTTTGGCTGCCATATCTCATTGTCAACACCAAATACTCCATATCACTCTCTCTATCTATATATATATATTGAAGCATCTCTATATATATATATGGGTCATATACGAAAACACACCATATTTTTTTAGTTGTTTACTCATATTTTTATAGTCCAATATTAACAAATTGAACATTATTTCATATCGCAGGGTGTAAGATAAGAGGTAAATCACGTGGTTTCAGTTGGGATAAACCCTACACGAAAGTGGGACCAGGCGTGACCCCTACAAGCCTATTGGAAACAGTTGTGTCTTTTAAATGAGACTAATTTAAAAGAGGATTAATAGGGGAAACTAAAGGATCAGAGCTAAAGAAATTCCAAATACTTTCAGAGCGAAATTTGGAGAGGAAGATATTTATCAATAACGTGCATTCAAATTTTCTTAATCAATCAAACACGGATGGTGATGGTGATCGACGAAGAGAAAAGGGTAAATCCCCCATGACTGAGCAACAGTTAAAAGAGTTAGAAGAGAAGGCAAGAGAAGAAAGGTTAATCACCATAATACGGTTGATAGGGGAATTGAACAAGGATGATCTGGGGCAGTACAATACAGAGTAAAAGACTTGTTGCATGAGATTGAACTCGGGAAAAACTGGGAAGAAGCGCGTGCAATATTAATGGATCGGGAAGAGAAACCAGAAGTGTTACCGAAGAAGCGTCCTGTTTATCCCTTCAAAGATGACGCCAAAAAGGAAAGGTTTGAGGCGGTGCATGCGAAAAAGATAAAGTTTAAGACAACAAAGGAGATCAGGAATACAAGTTTAGAAGAATATTTGTCGAGCGATAGTGATGCAAGTGATGGGGAAGATGAAGAGAAAGTTATTGTGTATGAAAGTGAAACACCAGTCCAGATTCAGTGGAAATGGCGATTGTAGAGGATGTTGCTGTTGAAGACCTAGAAGAGGAAGTTGACGAGTTTTGCGAAAATGAGATGAATGGGGCTAATGATGCGTTGTTGGCCTAACAGAACGAGTCAGATGAAGATAAAAACGAAGTGGACGAGTCAGATGAAGATGAAAACAAAATGGATGAGACAGATTAGAAGGAATCGAAATCATCAGATTCCGATTCTGAGTGATAGTCTAGCAATGGAAAAACCTTCTCGATATTTGAATTCTTCTGTAGAGAGCTGGTGGATTTTTTAGGTAAGTGCTCGAATGAAAATGTTGTTATAAGTTTAAAATGGTTACAAAAATTATACTCCCTCCGTTTCAGCAAAAGTGATAGTAACACTTTTGCTGAAACGGAGGGAGTATTATTTTGAAGAAATACCTATCATCAAAGTATAAAGAAGAATTCAAATAGAGAGGGGTCTAATGCAAATGGTGAGTCACTGAATAATATTTTCTTTTTGGTTTTTGGAAGTTTCAATGGAATTATGGAAGTGGCAATGGAAATTGGACATGCAGGGGATGATGAAGGGGAAAGTTGTTTTTTTATTTTTTATTTTTTGTTTTTGGATTATTGGTATATAAGACGGAGAGATACTTGTAAATGGCAGATTAGTTTTTCCTTAATATTTTAGTTTATGAACATATTACTGGGTATGAAATGATAGTGTTGCTGCTAAATGTTGCTCAATACTGAATGAAAAGAAAGGTTGCAAATTTTTTGAAATGCAATATGATGAAGTAAGGTTATTTATAATGTCCGATGATTGGGTATGATTTGATTGTTGGGTATTGATGATGTTGGAGATGCATGTAGTAATCTAGAAACTTAAACTATGATTAAAGAACTAGAACATGTAGTTGAAAACCACACAAAGCAAATAAAAAATGGGCACAATCATATAAAATACAAGAGTAAACTGCATTGAAAACAATGCATACTGAAAAAAAAAGTCATTTTAGTCCTTCTTGATAGTTTTCCCTGAAATTCTTTGGGTTTGCATCAGGTACATATATGTTTGAAATTATATCTTTGACTCTCTATTCAGTCCAATTTACAGTTATACTACCCCTTAATAAATCTCAGAATTCTCTTTGCAAGTTGAAGATGAGATGTAGCGGGAGCATGCATAAATTGGCAAACATAATTGACAGAGAAGCATAAATCAGGTCTAGTTAGAGTCAAGTATTTCAAACCTCCAACTAAGCTTCTGTAGAAAGCAGCACCTTCTAGAGGATCACCATTGTATAGAGAAATCCTTGGACTTGCAGTAACTGGTGTCATAGAAGGTCACACTTTAAAAGATCAGCCTTTTCAAGAAGTTGCAGTGCATAATTCTTCTGTGTAAGAAGAATACAATTTGCATACCTAATACATTCAATACCCAAGAAATAGTGAAAATAACCTAGCTCCTTCATTGGAAATTCCTTCCAGAAATCCACTAAACCTCTCAAACCAAGCCCTAGGAGCTTGTTATAGTCCATAAAGTGACTTTTTTAAATGACAAACATAATCATGATGAGTCCCATCAACAAAACCTTTTGGCTGAGTCATATTAACATCTTCATGAAGGAAACCATGGATAAAAGCATTTGATATATCCAACTGTCTAATATCCCAACCTTTTGTCAAAGCAATAGTCAAAACACACCTGATTGTAGTAGATTTCACAACTGGACTAAAGGTTTTTGAAAAATCTACCCCATCTTGTTGGTTAAATCCTTGTGTTAATAATATCTAATAACAATAAACACTATTTGGTAGAGAGGCATATACACCCCTAGTTTTAATCTACAATCTGGCGAAGGGAACAAATTATGAACATTTATATATATTTGAAATTGAAAAAAATAAAACTCCAGCACAGAATAAGAGTTCAAAAAGAATCACAAGTTATAGATCTTCTGTCAAATACATGATTAAGAAAAATTGGCCTGCGTTGGTTGCCTCGTATTCGACTTGCACATAATTGGCAGAAACACTACTTGGTGGAGGCTTATGCACACCTAATTTTATTCTACAATCTGACAATGAATACAAATCAAAAAGATTCCTGAAATTATCTTGATTCCTGAGATGTTTTTTCTCAAAACAGAATACAAGCTTTATTCACTAATGCTGACTTCCTAGAACCAAATACTATGTTTGAGTCTAATTACAACAACCAAATATTCTTAAAAGGTATAACAAGCTTTAGATCATCTGTCAATAACATGAATCAGGATTGCATAGTATTCAACCTATAAAATCAACTGACACATAAAACTACTTGGTGGAGGCATAACATGCTACTGAGATATTTACAATCACCAAAACATCCTCAAAACATGATACAATTCACAACAACATCAGAAATAAATAAACCTAAAATCTACAACCAAGTATAGATCTGAAAGATAGAGTGTTCATAATCACCATCAGAAATTGCATCATTCAAAATCAATAGTTTGTAACCTCCAATTTGTAAAATCATTAAACCCCCAAATATCGAAAAAAAATCGATTTAGAGAAATTGAATGAATAACATACCTTAGATGAAGGTAACCCAGGTTTGCATTTCCAAAATTATGAACCAGTTTCAATTAATACTTCTATAAGAGATCGATTAAACCAAGATCTAGGCTTAAATCGATGTTTCACAGAAGTACTAATAACTGATTATATATCATGATGAAGTTTTCTGAAGCTCAAATCGATAGAATTAGAAATGGATGAAGATGAAATGAGGAATGGAAGCAGTTATGTCTCAGACTCTCAGTTTTTCTCGACCAATTATCTTTTTTCTCTTCTAATTTCACCTCGGTAGATTTTGTGGTTCATTGGAAGACCGGAATATTTGAGTCCGATATTTGCATGTGACCTTTTAATCTCCACCATTAATTTGATTTTAGGAGTTATGTAACAAGGGTCGAGATATGTCACTGTAGTACAATGGTAAATTTGTTGGGTGACGATACTAGCGACTTGAGTTCGAAAAAAAATAAAATAAAAAAAGTAGACCTTTTATATTGAGTTTGAATCTTCACGGGAACCTAAACGTACCGATGTTGGTCATATATATTATGTTTAATGACTCATTCCAATATATAAAAATGAATCTACACCGGAACCCTAAATGTACCGACGTTGGTCATATTGCTTAATGAATCATTCTAATATATAAAAATAAATCTTCACCGGAACCCTAGTTTGATGTACCGATGTTGGTCATAATCTGCTTAATGACTCATTCCAATATAAGATAATGGATCTTCACCGGAACCCTAGTTCGATGTACCGATGTTGGTCATAATCTGCTTAATGACTCATTCCATTATATCAAAATGAATCTTCCCAGGAACCATAAATGTACCGATGTGGGTCATATTTTGCTTAATGACTCATTCCAATATATGAAAATAAATCTTCACCGGAACCCTAAATGTACTGATGTTGGTCATATTTTGCTTAATGACTCATTCTAATATATGAAAATAAATCTTCACCAAAACCCTAGTTCGATGTACCGATGTTGGTCATGATCTGCTTAATGACTCATTCCAATATATCAAAATGAATCTTCCCAGGAACCATAAATGTACCGGTGTTGGTCATAATCTTCTTAGTGACTCATTCCAATATATGATAATGGATCTTCACCGGAACCCTAGTTCGATGTACCGATGTTGGTCATAATCTTCTTAATGACTCATTCCAATATATCAAAATGAATCTTCCCAGGAACCATAAATGTACTGATGTGGGTCATATTCTACTTCATGACTCATTCCAATATATGAAAATGAATCTTCACCAGAACCCAAATGTGCCGATGTTGGTCATATTTTGCTTAATGACTCATTCCAATATATAAAAATGAATATTCACCGGAACCCTAGTTCGATGTACCGATATTGGTCATAATCTGTTTAATGACTCATTCCAATATATGATAATGGATCTTTACCGTAAACCTAGTTTGATGCACCGATGTTGGTCATAATCTGCTTAATGACTCATTCCAATATATCAAAATGAATCTTCCCAGGAACCATAAATGTACCGATGTGTGTCATATTCTGCTTAATGACTCATTCCAATATTTGAAAATGAATCTTCACTGAACCCTAAATGTACCGATGTTGGTCATATTTTGCTTAATGACTCATTCCAATATATGAAAATAAATCTTCACCGGAACCCTAGTTCGATGTACCGATGTTGGTCATGATCTTCTTAATGACTCATTCCAATATATCAAAATGAATCTACCCGGGAACCATAAATGTACCTATGTTGGTCATATTCTGCTTAATAACTCATTCCAATATATAAAAATGAATTTTCCCAGGAACCATAAGTGTACTGATGTCGGTCATATTCTACTTAATGAATCATTCCTATATATGAAAATGAATCTTCACCGGAACCCTAATTATATCAATGTCGGTCATATTATGCTTAATGACTCATTCCTATATATATGAAAATGAATCTTCACCGGAACCCTAATTGTACCGATGTTGGTCATATTCTGCTTAATGAGCCATTGAGTTATAATCTTCACCGAAACCCTCAATGTACCGATGTTGGTCATATTTTGCTACTAATTATTTGTAACGTGGTTACAATGTTACAAAATCCTGAATTTCGTGTAGTTAGAGGATTTGTGATTTCGGATTTAGAACTCGCTAAAACTTGGCCTGACACTCAGATATACATATTATAGACCTAAGAGTCCCCCTGATCATATATATTGGTACAAATATCAAAACTAAGGACAATCAGACTTGGAGCTTTCCAAAAATCGGGAAAATAGGACTTGGAACTCGCCCAAACTCAAAATGGTTTACCGATTGACTAAAAGTGTATATTGGTCTTGGATTTATAAATTAGGAATCAGGAGCAATAAATTATGAGAAATTTAGAAAATTGTATTGGTTTTTCTTAAATGTACATAAAATTAGGCAAATGGCCCATTTGTTAGTATTATTTGAGCTTGAATTTTTCTTGTACATAAGAGCATCTCCAATGGTTGTTCAAAAAGTTTAATCATACTCTAATCAAATATAAGTTTAGAAATATTGTATAAAAAAACGGAAGGGAATCTGGATTTTTAGAGACTTGAATTCAAAATATTTTAGTGAAATTTCCCTTATGTATCTCTATAATACCATTTTAAGAGATTATGCAATAAAACCAAACATATTTATTAAAATCCGAGGAACGAGTTTAAACAAATTCATTAACCTTCGATATAAACATTCAATACTTGAAAGTTAAAAAACTTAAAGATCTATACCCTGATCCTTAACCCTATATACATAAATTCATCAAAAAACAAAATAAAATCCCCATCATTTCCATCACAATTATACCCAAAGCAAGCAAATTTACAAAACTACTACTATTACCGAGTTTGATCTTTGTCAACAGCAAAACTACCCTTTTACACCATACGATAGAAGATAACAGAAGACTAAGATCCTTCAGTTCCAACAACAGCAGATGATCATCACTGATCATCGTCATAGTCGTTTTCAAACTCCTCTTCTTCATAGTAATATTCTTTGAAATTATCACTGTTGGAAGAAGCAGCGGGATTATAACCTCCATCTATAGTATCCTTAACATCATCATCTTCATATCTTTGCCTTTCTCCCTCAACCTCTGCTACAGGATTTCCATATATATCCATCCCTAGTATGTTTTCACCATCCGAATTCACGTTCAGGGGTTCATACATGGTACGAGCAAACATCTATACATGACCATGGTACGATCAGAATATGACCAACATCGGTAAAATATTAAGGGTTCCGCTGAAAATCCTGGCTTAACTAATAACGTTATTAAGCAGAATACGTCCAATATAGGTACATTTAGGGTTTATTTGAAGATCCTAACTCAATAAAAAATTCATTAAGAAGAATATGCCCAACACTGGTACATTTAGGGTTCCAGTGAAGATTATGACTAAATTGATTAGGCCATCTAGCAAATATGACCAACATCGGTACATTAATGATTTCGATGACAATTATGACTAAATAAAATAGGTCATTAAGCATAATATGACTAACACTGGTGCATTTAAGGTTTTTGTGAAGATTCAAACTCAACATAATAGGTCAATAAGCAGAATATGACCAACATCGAGATATTTTGGGTTCCAGTGAACATTCTGACTCAACTAATAAGGACATTAAGCAGAATATGACCAACATCTTAGTATAAGAATTTTTTAAGTTTTTTTAAAAAAAAAAAACAAAAAAAGAAAAAGATGTATCAAATTTTAAAATAAATAAAGTTCCAATTTTTATAAAAGAAAAAGATCGATTAAATATGAAAAATATCCATTTTTGAAATTAATTTAGATTAAAACCAATTAAAAATAATATGTTGTCATTTATTTTTCTTATTAACTATTACCAACCATTTATGTATCTAAAAATATAATAGATAAAAAATAGCCAAATTTATCTTTAAAAAGAAACTTCTTCGTTTTTCACTTAAAATATTAGGCACTTAATACCCATTATTGGAATGAATTTATATTAAATGGGGATCTAAAATCCCATGTGTCATGAAAAAAAAAGTTCACCTTCGAGGATATATTTTAATATGGAAAGCCGACATATTAGGTGTTGGAAATGAGATATGCACTTTAAAGGATACAAATTAGGGTTTTTCCTTAGAGATTAAGAGATATAAAAAATAAAAACAACACCAGAACAAAGAGTGAGAATTAAGAAAGAGTAAAGGAGAAAACGAGTTTTAGGGGTAGAGATGGGAATGAAAAGGATCCAGAAGTGAGGGTTCAAACAACAAAAGATTAATGGTTGAACCCTCAGAGTGTCAATTGCGCCAGAAATTAAGGATTACTATTAAACTTGGCGGCGTAACTACTATAAGTGGTGTTCCATTGGATGCCGAAATCCGTACTATTGGTTTCGTCTCATTGGGATATCCTGTTGTTTTCTTGAATGCCGAAGTTCATGATAGGGAGAACGGTGTTATTCATGAAGATTCCCCTTGATGAAATTGTGTCTGGCATACCAGAAATACTCGATGAGTCACTTCTTGAAGAGAAAGTCAATGGGACTTTAGTTGGAGTACTTGAAGTTCCACCAGAGCCTGCCAACAACCATGCCAACACATGGACACAACAAGATGAGATGGTTGTTACTGAGAAAATTATCAAGGAGATTTTCAGCTGATTTAGCTTGAATTATTTTGAACTATTTTATGTTTTTTTAGAAATTGTTTTTTTTTATAGATTTTTTGGAAGCTGGTTTTATTTTTTTCGTGTGTTTGATGAATGAATTTAGTGAAAACTGTTTGTTCTTGAATATGTTTATTTTGTTACAATTTCTTTGTTTGTTATTTCACTTATTTGCTTCTGAATCACTCCATATATCTGTTAATCCATAGACTCGTATCAATAATTTTTGTCTCTTATCAAGTCAACACAAGTTAGCCACGATTCAAGCTTTTCCATTTCGTAATAATATGGTCCCAAATTTCGCCAAAAATAAAATGTTTTATTAAAACAAATATTAATTTCAAATAAAAAAATAATAGACAAAATGTTAAAGGAACAATATATAAGAACATCCTCCTCACAGGAATATTTTGCACAAATTCTATAAACTCTTCTCTTGTTCCTTTAATTATAAGTTCAAAAAATACCACTGCAGACAATATTAATAATACTAATGCCTTGACTCTAGTCTCTGATATTCTTTTTTTCCTAGGAAGATGCCATCAATGCCCCCACAAGAAGTGCAATTACATATACACAGAACTTCCGATTTCCAACGGATAAATTTAAAGTTATCAGGTGCAAATACCTTACCTAAAGCACAACCATAACTCAACCAACATCGATACACTATTCTACTCATAGAGATCATAAATGCTTGTTGGTGCATAATTTTTGATATAAAAATCCAATCTTATTATGTTCTGAGAAGCAATTCTCATCATTTACCATTTGTAGCATTAATTAGAATTTAATTTATTTAGAATAAATCCTTTTATAACAAATTAATAATTTAGTAGAGCTCAGACCTAGTTGAATATATCATTGTCCAGTATCTTGTTAAGTAACCTTACTATTAGTATGTGCAAGGAAGGATATGGTCTGATGATGCGTATCCTCATATGTTATTTTATTTTTTTGTCTAATCAGTGATCACATCGTTTCTCTCTCTAACGATGTTCTTTTAGATTTGAATATCTATTGAGTTAAGAATAAAACAGAGAGTTTTTCCTTCATTTAATATCCCAAGGACTCTGATAAATTATGGTTATATCATAAGAGAACAAAAGAAAAAATCTAGAAAAAGTCAAGCCACGTCATCGGTGGGATTGACTGTGGGATATATAGTGGGCTAAACAGATTATTGATTTACGTTCGGATTGAAAAGGGTTAATAGTAAAAGGGTTAGATGGAGGTGGTTGTTTAATGTAGTAAATGATATTGTGTTATATTCAATGTAAATTTTTGCTATAAATATAGAGGTTTTTCCTGGTAATTACTTCGCAAGAGTAAAAAAAAAGATTTAGTGACAAATGGCTGGTGAGAGAAACAAAGAACCTTTTCCTATTCAAGAATATATTTCCAGAATCTTCATTTTTGAAACTGTCATAGATGAAGTGCCTCCACCCGCTCCTCATAAGACTTGGTATGGTTTTTTCCGAAGTTTCGATAAGCTTTGAAAGGATAGTGGTGAAGAAATAGGTGATGATGAATACGATGAGGATTTCTATAGAAATCTTTTTCCAAAGGTTAGGAGGTTCCGAGTGTGCAATGGTGTTAAGACTGAGATCTTGGAGGGAAAACCCCATCCTATTGGATAGGTAAAAAGCATAAGTAATTTGTATATTATTATCTCAGAGTTGCATGTAAAGGAAAAGGTTAGGGTTTGAGGGAAGAGTAAAAGGGTATACAAAGCTAAATCAGGTTTCCTTTTCTTTTTTTGGGTATTAATTAAGGTTCTATCTCAGTGTCTGTATTTTCTTTTTAGGCTTGATGTTATGTTATGTTTTTTTGTAACGTGTTTAAAAGGATAATCTTGAAATGTTCGGGTTTGTATGGATAATCTTTAATACCTTTTTAGCTTGTTATATGCTCATTTTGTTCAGTTTATTTGTTTGTTATGTGTTTGATAATCACAACCTCTCTATCTTATGTTAACTATGTTTGTCAATGTTATTATAATTTTGAACATTTTAGATATTACATTTTACAAATACAAATTTTAAAATGAGGGGAATGGGAATATTGAATTGAAATGTATGAACTCGTTAATAGGCATGTGGTATAGTGTATTCTAGAGTATGATCAAGTGTATTTGATTAAAAATGTCTAAAATTTGATTCAATGGGATGCAATTGGATACTAAAAATATATGGATATCGTTTTTTCTATTTGGTGCATTATTTTTTATATAAAAATCCAATGTTATTAGAGACCCATGTTATTATCTTCTCATAAGCAATTCTCACCAATTACTATTTGTAGTTGTTTTTATAGAATTTAATCATTCTATAACAAATTAATAATTTATTTTTGGGAATAAGAGGGTTAATACTTTAATTTTGGAAATAAAAGGTTAAGATGGAGGTGGTTGTCATTATATCGCTGCAATTATGGTGTTGAATAACATATGAAAGAAAAAAAATTGGGCATAGTTAGCACTTGGCTGAAATTGGTGTTTTATGAGAAATTGGTTTATGTAAAATTGGTAGAAATTGGATGATGTCATTTCTATCTTCTTTGGCATGCACGTAAAAAATACTCTACCCGTTGATGATATTGTAGACGGATCAGAACCCTAAATTAGGGGTAATAATGAGAGTATGGGAAATAAGTGAAAGAGTGATAAGACTGTACCCAAGAGGATGGTAACTCATAGAGATCATAAATGTTTTCTAATATTTTATTACTTTTGAAAATAACAAAAGTTATACCCATTAGAATATGTGGGGTATATTCTTCTGAAAAAGGGAGTTTGTAAACCAAAATGTACTTTTTAAGGTTTTATGCTTTAGTTACTTTTGTGACACTAATGTTCTCACTTCTGGATCTTGTGTCATTCCTCTTTCAGGCAAATATCATAAAAAAATTGCAAAAACAACTACCAAAGGAATGTACCACACATAATCCAAGATCTTGAGTCCTTTATGATAAAAAAAAAAAATACTGCACGTATTTAGGGTGGGTCCCTTTCTGATAACTGTATGCCGTAAGTTTCGTTTTAGATTTGTTATGGTGAAAATATCAAAGAGACCTAACCCTAAATTTGTAAAGTAAAATCGATTAATGGCCATACCACATAATTTTGTTCTTGGCGAAAAAAGAAACTGACACTTCCCAAAACCCTAATAATACTATTTCCTTGACTTTTGTACTACGTATTCAACGTGGGGAAAAAAATAAAAGTCCCCTAAGATAGGGCATGCTAATAGGTGTTACAAAAGATTTTAGAAATTCATTGAAAGAGATGATCGATAGACGAGCAACTAAAGCCATAAATGATTAAAAATAATAAAAATAGGGGATGATTAAGTTTATAATAATTATTTATAGTATTCTTTTATTCATAAAAACTCATTCCATCGGGTGTTTTACCGTTATAAGAGAAATAATTTTTTTTTTATTATGTGTCTATTGCCAATAAATTTTTTAAAATCAACTTCTTAGATTTATAATCGTTAGGAATATCTCTCCCATTTGGTATGTTTTTGATCCGTTAAAGCATACAATCGTTGAGTTTTTTTTTCAGCATTCATTCTCTTACTAATTCTATTTTTTCAGCTGTTTGGAGGTAAATGATATCGCATGTTGAGACTTGATCGATCAGGATTTTCTTAACATCCCAACAATATTTCTCTAACTCTACTACCAAAGCATCACTGTGTAGGAAAGTTACTTCATCTAGGTCTCTTGAGGAGAAAGTGATGTCAGTTGGAGGTAAAAAAAAAAGGTTCTCACAGCTTGATGTACATTTGTAGTAAGGATCTCGAATATCTTCTTTTTCCCTTTTTTTCCAGCTTTTGGCTCGTCTCTTGGTGTTGATTGGATCATGTTGTTTGTACCTAAAAATTGCTCACAGGCAAAATAATGTATTGTTGAAGTACTTTTTGTAGGTATGAGGATCAAAATCGTACAAAACAAATCCAAACAAGTAGGATGTTTGTATTTGTTCTGCTTCGGTTACAAAGAGAGGAGATGGGTTGATCTTAGGGGAGGGAAGCAAAGGAAGTTGAAGGAATTGTGTGTTGTGCTGGAAAATAAAAAATGTTGAGAATGATTTTCTATCTCTTCTCCGTCTGTGGCATGTTTCTTGTTACTATGTTTTTAAATTGGCTAAGCACCTTATTTATAATATTTTGAGACCACACACTTTCTCATTAAAGTAGTGGTAGTTGTGGGGAGATGGAGAAGTGGAGGTTGTGGAAATAACCGTCCACTTTGTCTCTGGAAAGTTTCTGGAAACTTCTTAGACCATGACTCCAGTATCTCTTCAACCGCTCAACTTACCACTTACTCTATAACTTCCTTGTTATTGGGTAGTGCTACACCCAAGTTGTTGTAAAACGCCAGACCAAAACCCCATGTTTTATCCCCCCACTGTAATATGATTTGATGTCTCGTAAGAGTTAGTGCGGTCATGGCTTTAAAGCCATGAGCCTTGTTGTAGAATTTTGTTTATAGTAGATTTTACGTCAATTTTGTCGAACATAATGGCTTAAGTAATGGTGCTATCTACGAAGATTGGTGCTAACATGAATAGAAGAATAATGCGGCAGCAGAGGAGCGTGGCGCGGTAGCAATGGAACGTGGGACCCAGGAATGGCGCGTGGGCGCAGCATCGTAGGCGCGTGAGCGCAACAATGGAGCTTTGGGGCGCAGCAAAGGAGCGTGGGGCCCGGCAGTGGCGCGGCAGTGGCACAGAGCGTGGGCAGCAGCACGGAACGTTGGCGCAGCAGCAGCAGCATCACGAAGCGTGAGACGCCGGTAGCAGAGCGTTGGCGCGACAGCTGGTGGCGGCGCGGAAGCTGGTGGGGGCGCGGCAGCTGGTGGGAGAACGACAGCTGGTCGGGGCGTCAGCATTATCGCGGCCCCACCTTCTTTAGGGCCTTGGCCAGACTTCTCCATGGCTGCGTTACTTTGTGGGGTAACTCCGTGGCTTTGGTAGCTCCGTGGCTGTGTAGACTTTATTGTTTTTGTCTCCTTTAATATTTTAACACGTCTGTGTTAGAAGTGAGGCTAGGGCTTACTAAAGTTTGTACTTGTTATTGCCATGGTTATTGCCTATATGCTATTATTTATCGACATTGACTAATGCCATGACCATGACTATGGCCTATTTGGGGTTTCTCATTCTTGTGAGATTTAATTTTTAACATTTATGCCTAAATTTTGTGCAGTGCATACAGAACACCTTCAAGAGATTCAGCCGTGGAAGTTTGCAATCTTTAAATTATGCTTGATGCGACTCTGCAATTAGATGGTATGCATCTAATTAGCGCTACTATTCAGATATGGTGTATCCTTTATTCTGAATGTTCACAATTTTGTATAATCAGTATATTCTGTCTTATACAAGTATTTTTACGAGTGCACATGAAATAACGAGATTTTCGTCGAACAACTCCCAAATTCCTCTGGTGCATATATATGCCAAAGAGCTACAGGGCCAGTTAAGCCAGGAGCTGAATATGCATTCTCAATTCTCTTGCGGGATGTAAGATAGCAGTAATGTTCATAATTCTGATGCTCGTCAAAAATTAATGTATATTTATTTTATGCTTCTGCAGCTAGGCGAAAAACAACATTTTAAGAGAAGTATTACAATTTTCTCTCTTTTCAAAAAATCACCATCAATATTAAGTACCCTGCTTAGCTCTGAACAATAATGTGTTTCGTGTTGAGCACTAGATGGCGATTTTTATTTTATTGCTATAAGCAAAATAAATCAAATAGTTTAGTTGTTTGATATTACTAGAAATTCTGATTTGATGATGTTCCAATGATATCGAGTAGTCGATGAAGGAGCAATAGTTGGTGTAGTAATGCTTGTAGGATTATGCAACATTGTATGAAGAGTGTAATTTGGTGGGGCGCGGCTGATTTGTATGGTTGAGAGATCAATAATTGACCCGTGTGCAACACAGGAGTATGGTTTCAAATAGGAAATCCTTGTTTGACCTAAATTTGGAAACCAATTACCATAAAAGGGAGATAAAACCTTTTGTTCTCTCTCTTCCATCACCACCGATATTCTTCTCCTCCTCTCTCCGTCCGCAGCAGCAGCAGCTTCCGCCAGCGACGGTAACGTCCGTCTCCCGTCGGCGACTTTCTGCCGGATATCGGTGCCGATCAGTGATGTTGTTTTGAAAGTGGTAAATAAGGTGATCGTTTCTCGAACTCGTGAAGGTAATGATTTTAGAAAATAATGATTCTAATTAACTCTAGAAAATTCCAGGAGTAAGAAAAAGACTAAATAACCTAAAGATGATTTTTGAATAATTTCAAAAGGACCAGGGATCAGGAATCAGGTAATTCTAACAACCTATGTGATTAATCAGATAATTCTTTTTAAATTAATTGAAGCACAAGTAATTGCCAAAATTGGTTTTGTTATGCTAACAAACAGAGGTACATCACAAGCATGGACTATCAAAATTAATTAACCAAGCATAATCCATCAGGAAAAAGCACAACTGTTGAAAGAAAACCGTTTTCACTATTTAAAACTATGCAATTCTAATAACAAAAGAATTATAAATAATTATTAGAAAATAATTAAATCACATAAATTTGAGAAAATTACCTTATCCATCATCCCAGTAAATAAACTTAGCCCATGGTGAAGAAAACTTGCTCAAAAGATCTCTTCATTGCTCAAAATATCAATTACAAAGTTGAATAATGGTGTAACAGCTGAACAGAGATGTTTATAAATGTTACAGAACAGGGTTCAGTTGTAACAGAAAGCTTTAAGCAACAGGAGTATTCAAATTCTAAGGCAACAGGAGCAGAGCTGTAACAGTGGAACAGCAACGATTAAAGATGTTGCTGCTCTTTCTTCTCCGATGAAGGCTGATGAAGAACAGTGCCGGCGATGCACCAGCAGGTGACCGGCGGTGCCGGAACTCCACCGGAATTGCTCTGAATCGATCTCTAGGGTTTTTTCCTCGTTTTTCTTGGCTTCTCTTGGTTTATATAGGTAGTAGAAACCCTAGAGAGAGTTCTAAACCTAATAGAACTCTCTAAAACAACCCACAAATCTCAATCTTAATCGAATCATGATTCCGGCCAAATACATGATTTCCGAGCTGATTTCACGGGATCTTTTGATGTTTATGACTTGCGTGAGATAACTATTAACATTTGGAACAATCTAGAAGCAAAAGAAACTTGTTTCTCACGTGAATTCAAAGTGTGCAGTTGATTTTGAATCCCGATGAGTTGGATCGGCCGATCCTGGGTTGACTCGCCTGGTTCGCCGGGTTGACTCGCCTGGTTGACCCGCTGGGTTGACCCGATCCAGCTCAGCCCGATCCAAGGGTGCCCCAATCCAAAGTGTGGGTGCCTTGATCCATTTTCCCGGGTGCCTTTAACACTTTTTGAGCCAATTTTTCCACAAATCTTTATTCTTCTAATGTACCTACAAAAGCATAAAAACACGTAATAGACACAAAATCGAATACTAACTCACTAGAAATTAAGGTGCAATTTAGACACTAAAATGTGTCTATCAAATACCCCCAAACTTACTATTTTGCTAGTCCTCGAGCAAACTACTCTAAAAATAAAGTAAAAATCCTAACTCACTTTCGCAGGAATCGCGACTACATTTAGCATATGCAGTAAGCCGTTAAACCCCTACGTGTCCCTAGTGGACGAGTTTTGTCTCGTGAGGGTTTACAAGAGGTATACCCACAAAACCTGGATTCGGATCTTAGCAAGGTGTGAACGATTAAGGATAAACAAGCTAGTTATTTGGCTATTCAGATATTCGGCTATAGGGACCATTACCCTTTATGGATCCAATCATTGTACACGAGTGTTAACTCAAGCATACTAAAATTCATATCTAAGACAACAGAGTTCTACTCAGATAGTTATCTAACCACCCATCACATGAAAAGACTTAGAAGATGAACGTAGACTGTAGAAAGTCGCAAATGTTGACTGAGACGAACGATGTGTCCCATATCTGTCTGAAGGTCAGTACCGAGATGAAACCTAGTGTGTCGAGATACTCCCCATTTATTTTCAACGGTTACTACTAACTAAAATATTTACAAGTTCCCATGGATCCTGCGTTCCACGCTTGCTTAGGCGACGGAGACAGGGAGAACTTTAAAATACCAAATAGTATATTTTTTTTTCAGTTTTTTCTAACTTTTTTCGATTTTTTTCTTTTCTTTTCTTTTTTTTTTCGAATTTTTTTTCTTTTTTTTTCTTTGACTCCTAATACATGTGTGTTCCCATGGATCCTGCGTTCCACGCTTTCTTAGGCGACGGAGACAGGGGGACCACACACGTAACTCTAAAACACTAACGTATTATTCATGTGGGGCATGATCTCAACACACTAAATGTCATTCCAGTGCTAATTAACATGTCGATGCTAGGACCCACCAATACTCGCAGAGAAACACGAAATTGCAAATAATAAAACAGAACGTGATATGGTGGTGACAACTATCATGTTATTTCTAACACCTGAACTCTGTCTCCTTTATGAATAGACCATCTAGCTGGGCACACCAATCCTTATAGCAAAATGGCTAAGTTTTCATCTACCTAGAGTGGTTAGTGTCACCCTGAATTGTTCACATGCTTCTAAATTCCAAATCTTACTAAACCTAAAAAGTCTCCCAATACCCCCAAACTTAAATTAAACAGTGTCCTCAATGTTTCTAAGTAAAGAACAATACCAAAAGAGTAAAAGTAAGGGAGTCAGAAAGATAGTACCTGAATGCCTGAGCATGGGTTACCTCCCAAGAAGTGTTAAGTTTAAAGTCTTCAGCCAGACTAGAAAAGAATTAGTCACCCCCTTAAATCATATAGCAATAATCGGAACAACTGTGGGTCATCTGAATCAAATAGTGTGCCCCACGGTAGAAGTAAACTGCAGCAAGCTAAGAGGATAAACGATCTGAGTACACCTTGATCCCTATCTAGGTAAACCACATCGACCAGAGGATGGGTTTCTGGCAACTGAGGATCGGTAAATTTAGTTGGAGGATGATCTCGTAAAATTGCAGCGGTGCCTATGTCAGGTCCCAAGCTAGGGACCTTTCTAAGAGTTAATGGTACAGCACATGGAGTATGATAGTCACCCCCAAACTTAGAGTTTTCAGTGTCTCTAGATAGACTAATAACAATTTCCCTCATTTCCGGATCGTTAGATTCTCGAAAATAGTCAACTGCTTCTTCTAAATTACAATCCGGTGGTGCAAAGCCGAACAAAGTACGCACCTTATCAATAACCCTATCATTATCGCCATTAAATCTTTAGTTGGTTAGGCATTTTTCTAATGGATCTTCTAATGGTTTTGGCCTAAGCTCCATCTCACTAGACGGTTTGGATTCCTCTTCTGATGGGCCTAACTTACTACTTATCAGGGTATCTGGTGGGTCATGCTTAAAGTCCAACTCATGAAAATCTAATCCAAAGTGGGCTCGACATTTCTCTAATGGGTCTTCTATCAAAGTGTTTGGTAATGTCTCCTGAACTAGGGTCTCTATCATGTTGACAGTTTCTAAGATGGGGTCCTTCCTAGTAGGTGCTAACAACCTTGGATAAGGGGCTCTAGGCATAAAATCGGTGGCCCGAGGGGTTTCCTCAGGCTCATCAGAGACTTTATCAGTCTCTTCGGCTATTGGGTCAGGGTGAACTACAGTATGTCCACTATCAGGCCCAGTTACCCCGTTGTCCACCAATTTACCATTCCTGAGGGTCGTGACTGCATTCACGTGACTGGATGATTTCTCACCTGTCGCCATTTCATTGACGCCTCTTGGATTGGGTTGGGGCTCTAAACTACTAGCTTGATTCATTTCGACCAGTTCTAGCCTTCTAGATAAGGATTCTAATGGGTTGGGATTTCTATTGCTCTCCCACTACTGGGTTTTCTCGGCGATGTCACTCAGAAATTGCATCGCCTCAGCAGGAGTCTTATTGTCGGATTCTCCGATCGACAAGGACTCAACCAAGGTTACAGTCGCATAATCCAAACCCTCATAGAGAATCTGAACTAGACTTAACTCATCTAAACTGTGGTCTGGGCATTGGGACACTAAGTCGTTGAACCTTTCTATATAAACATACAGAGACTCTCCCTCTTGTTGGGAAAACGTGAAAATTTTCCGCCTAATTGAGGATATTCTGTTCTTAGGGAAGAATTTCTGAATAAAAGATGAAGTAAGTTGGGCATAGGTCTCAATCGACTGAGGGGCCAACCTATACCACCATGACTTGGCTCTATCTCTTAATGAAAAGGGAAATAGTCTAAGTTTAATAGACTCGTCATTCAAGTCTCTAATCCTGATTGTGCTACATATTTCCTCGAACTCCCTAACATGAAAATAGGGATTCTCGTTCTCTTTTCCTAAGAATAATGGAAGCATCTGGATGATTTTGGGTTCCAGTTCGTAGATCGCTTCAGTAGCGGCTAACTTGATGCAAGATGGACGTAAGGTCCTGGTTGGATTCCACAAATCCTTCAGAGTTGTCATTGCTGACACGGTCTCGGGAGTGACTATTTCACTCTCATTTGACTTCTCAAGGTTAAGATGAACTACAAGTCCTACCTTGAGGGTCTCTATTCAAAGTTCGCCTTAAGGGCGTTCTTGGCATGCAAAAATCCTAACAAGAAATTAATCAAACACAATCGTGCCCTGACTCAACCAAATCAAACCTAAGTCTAGCAAACAACAAGCATGATGGTTCCACTTAGATTGTTCCTAGACCAGCTTCTATTCTTTCAAAAGGCAACTGGTTACAATTTTAGCGAACCTCTCCGAACAATCCGAGTTAAATCAAGTTTAAGAGAAACAGGAGAAGCTCAATGGAGCTTTGATACCCCTGTCTCTTTGGCAACGCTTCCCTGGGTTACAGGGCGGCTCTAATCAACTTTAATCTAATCTTCCTGCTTTTTGAGTTAGGCTAATAAGGTAACCAATACATTCCTTTCGATCGATTTTCCTATAAGCTCGTTACCCTATCGGTCTCTTTCTAGTCAAGATTTTAGGCTTAGGTTCGCATGGGTTTCGTTTTCCTAAGGCGGGCAAGAAGGAGACGGTGATGAAATCCGAAACCTTATCTTGTATTGCCAGGCCTTGCCTTTTATTATGCAAAAATTAAGTTCCGTATTCAGTCCTCAACATATATGCATACAAAGGCGTCCAGAAAACCCACTGACAGGAGATTCGTGGGTTGGTCGAAGTTTACCTCCCGTACTAGACGGGCGATGAACCGTTGAAGTCGACTCGGGCCACTAATATCCTTTTTAATAGTGTGCGAACCCGAGGGGCCGAGACAATATCGTAATTGTCGTCCGTCCCTGCACACAGTTTGATATTTAAAATTACCCTTCCGTAGGGTTTAAAAATAATAACAAGTCCAAAAATGTCCAAAAATGTCCAAAAATAAAAGAAAATAAAAGAAAATTACAGAAATAATAAAACCCTAATACAATTTTCTAAACTAATTAAAACTAATTAAAATAAACTAAAAATCTAATTAAAAATAAAAATAAAATAAAATCTTCGATCT
The DNA here is from genome assembly GCA_023531435.1 of Papaver californicum. Taxonomy (NCBI): domain Eukaryota; kingdom Viridiplantae; phylum Streptophyta; class Magnoliopsida; order Ranunculales; family Papaveraceae; genus Papaver; species Papaver californicum. The sequence goes on along the minus strand of JAJJMC010018431.1, from coordinate 100,498 downwards.
TCTTTTTCGTTCTTTAAGCTTTTCCCTTTAACTCCAAGTCTTTAGCTTTAATTCCAAAACTTTGGCTTACTTCCCTTTTCGATCAAAAATTCAACCTGTAGTAAAAAGAGAAATACCAAAAGAAACGTAAAATAAAACAAAGTAAAAATAAATAAAAATAAAAACCTAAAAATAAATCTAAAACCCTAAACCTAAAAACAAGTCCGCGTACGCGCCGCCAAAAATTGATGTTGTTTTGAAAGTGGTAAATAAGGTGATCGTTTCTCGAACTTGTGAAGGTAATGATTTTAGAAAATAATGATTCTAATTAACTCTAGAAAATTTCAGGAGTAAGAAAAAGACTAAATAACCTAAAGATGATTTTTGAATAATTTCAAAAGGACCAGGAATCAGGAATCAGGTAATTCTAACAACCTATGTGATTAATCAGATAATTCTTTTTAAATTAATTGAAGCACAAGTAATTGCCAAAATTGGTTTTGTTATGCTAACAAACAGAGGTAAATCACAAGCATGGACTATCAAAATTAATTAACCAAGCATAATCCATCAGGAAAAAGCACAACTGTTGAAAGAAAACCGTTTTCACTATTTAAAACTATGCAATTCTAATAACAAGAATTATAAATAATTATTAGAAAATAATTAAATCACATAAAATTGAGAAAATTACCTTATCCATCATCCCAGTAAATAAACTTAGCCCATGGTGAAGAAAACTTGCTCAAAGGATCTCTTCATTGCTCAAAATATCAATTACAAAGTTGAATAATGGTGTAACAGCTGAACAAAGATGTTTATAAATGTTACAGAACAGGGTTCAGCTGTAACAGAAAGCTTTAAGCAACATGAGTATTCAAATTCTAAGGCAACAGGAGCAGAGCTGTAACAGTGGAACAGCAACGATTAAAGATGTTGCTGCTCTTTCTTCTCCGATGAAGGCTGATGAAGAACAGTGCCGGCAATGCACCAGCAGGTGACCGGCGGTGCCGGAACTCCACCGGAATTGCTCTGAATCGATCTCTAGGGTTTTTTCCTCGTTTTTCTTGGCTTCTTTTGGTTTATATAGGTAGTAGAAACCCTAGAGAGAGTTCTAAACCTAATAGAACTCTCTAAAACAACCCATAAATCTCAATCTTAATTGAATCATGATTCCGGCCAAATACATGATTTCCGAGCTGATTTCACGGGATCTTTTGATGTTTATGACTTGCGTGTGATAACTATTAACATTTGGAACAATCTAGAAGCAAAAGAAACTTATTTCTCACGTGAATTCAAAGTGTGCAGTTGATTCAATTGAATCCCGATGAGTTGGATCGGCCGATCCTGGGTTGACTCACCTGGTTCGCTGGGTTGACTCGCCTGGTTGACCCACTGGGTTGACCCGATCCAGCTCAGCCCGATCCAAGGGTGCCCCAATCCAAAGTGTGGGTGCCTTGATCCATTTTCCCGGGTGCCTTTAACACTTTTTGAGCCAATTTTTCCACAAATCTTTATTCTTCTAATGTACCTATAAAAGCATAAAAACACGTAATAGACACAAAATCGAATACTAACTCACTAGAAATTAAGGTGCAATTTAGACACTAAAATGTGTCTATCAATCAGGTAATCTTTTTTTTTTTCTTTTTTTTTACATGAGTTTGTTGTTCACGTGAACAAATTTATTTATTTTTATATACGTGGGTGAATACTCACATATCTCTTCTACTTCCCGGCGGCCCCCGCCCTTTTTTTTAGGGTGAGTACTAAATCACTTCTTCAATTATCATTGCTTATTCAACTGCATTAATATGCCATTGATTTGATAATTGTCTTCTTTTGACCATATCTTGCGAGTGAACCCTAATTCCGTAATTGTCGATTCTTATTGCAGGAATTCTTCATTGGCTTCATTATAACGTTGTTAAGCCCCAACAGGATATGCTAGGGTTTACATCAACTCTTCTTTTATTTTATATATACATATCCGCATGTATTTGCATCTTAGTGCTATATATACATAAAGTATTGTCATACCTTGTGTACGGTTGTCCAATCGTTGATGTATATATTATTTGAACCCGTTGTAAATGTCTGACAATTGCGAAAATATTAATGTTACTAGTTCCAGTCGCGATGGGAGCGAAAATTCTGATGTCATTTCTCTGGATAACGTACCCAATATACGTGATAGGTTCTTTGATAGTGTTGTCGAAGAAGTTGTTCCTCCTGATTATGTCGGTACTCTTATTCCGAGTATCAATAGCGTTTCTCAGCCTCAAAGTGTTTATCCACAGGGCATTGTTCGATGTTGTTTGCAGAGAAGAGAATACATGCCTTCGTTTGTTGACTTTAAGATATCCCAAACCCCTTTGTCTGAATGGGAATGATGGTCCAAAGTTATGTTGAAGAATCCTCAGGTGAAGTTGGTTTTGGAGAATGCTAAGATATTTCATGCCGTGTGAGCATCTGATACTTTGAATATCAATAAATATGGGAAGGGTATGCTTGTATTTTCTCAGGTTTGGGCGGCCCAACTCATTCAGCGGCATGTGCTTGTGGTGATATAACAATCACTTTGGAGGATGTGCCTGTCTTAATGCAATTTCCAGTCATTGGTAGTATTCCCGCATTGTCTAGACAGGAGAAGAAGTATACGACTTGCCTTGTTCGGAAGATGGAGGAGCTGCAGAAATCTCGTCGTTGCAATAGTTTGAACTATGCAACTTGGGTTAACTAGTTGTGGAATGGTAGCACAAGCGTTGATGGTCTTGTTGTTTATCATCCTCTTTGTATTGTTGTATTCCTTGTACTTTAGTTGTCTAGAGACATATTTGAAGAATCTCCTGGAGGCCAAATGAAGGCTCCACTTGTCCCACTTGTTGTTACGCTTGCTAGTGGAAAGAATCTTCCTGTTGGTAATTTATTCCATGGCACCTTATATACTCATTTACATATTTTCACTCTTGACATGAAGATTTACAATGGTTATGCCTAGATAGAATCTTATATCCATGTTACGTTCATGCAAGCCTGGCTTTGTGAAATTTTTTTTGAGTATGCACCAAAGACTAGACCTACTTTTCTAAGTAAAGGGATGGAGTATGCTAGAATACTTCATTGGAGTAAGAAGAAACCTTCCCCTGTTAGTCTTATCAGTTTGATGGATAATGAGAAGAAAGTGAATTTCAGACCTTGGAGTTCGAAGCTGCCTCAGGTGATTCCATCGGGGACTTTTGCTGAGAGGTCTGATATTGTCTTACGTTCTATCCCAAGCGATAAGAGTAATATTGCTAGTGTTGGTGAATCTACTTTCAAGGTTAGTTGTATCCCAGGATTCGTTCTCGTTGTTTGTTTTGATAATTGTATCATCCAGTGCTATCATATTGATAGGGCGGCTCGGAAGATGGGTTTTGATCAATCCATTCCTAATTATCATACTGATATTCATTCGATAGATGTGCTTCAGAGTTCTGAGGGTGCTCATAGTATCGTCGGTCGAAGTATTCCTTTTCTCCAGGCCAGTAGAAAATGACACGTTACTAACGAGTATGCTAGTTTCTGGAACGCACAACTTACTCTTTTCAAAAACTTTATATTGAGTAGTCCCTCTAATGCTCGCGGTGAACATTCTGCAAAGGAGTTAGCACTTCAAACGAACTTGAGGATTATCTCTGAGCTGAAGCGTGACTCGATCATCAGCTTGACACAGGTACTTCAAACCATCTTTTGTTTAATTACTCTCTTTCATCCAGTAATTAAGTGTTTAATTTTGCCTCTTGTACTCGTGGTTCCCATAACACTTCATATCTGATGCGTAGCGAATACTACTCTTCAATCTGGGACGAAAAGTCCACGGGTGATTATGCCTGCGAGTAGAGAACGTTCTTTGAAGAAGGTAAGTGTCTGGTATTTCCTCTCAGTCTTTTTTTTTTCATGAAGTATATTTATACTTTAACTCTGATGGGCATCTTTGTATAGCCTGGGAGCATAACGCGTCAAAGTAACTTGAGCGTTCGACCCTTTGAATTTGGTGTCCCAGCCATTCCTAGTGCTTCAGCTGCTTATGTTGTAAGTAAAGCTTTCTTTAGAAATTTCTGAATAATAATTCTCTATCTTGCTGAATTTGATGAATTCTGATTCTTGTGAATAACCATTATGCTTAGATGACTAGCGATATGAATACTTTGACGATAGAAGGCACTGTTGCGGTTGGAAGCTCTGAAGAAGAAGATAAAAATGAGAAGGAACTCGAGAAATTTTCCCATACTGAAAAAATCCAAGAACCCGGGGTCGATAATGAAGAACTTGGTGATGAATCATATTACGAGGCACAATCTGCTCCTAATGACTCGTCGCAGCTCCAAGTAAGTCTCCTTCATTTTCTTAGAATCACAATGACATAAATACATCTCTTAAACTCCAAAACATATAAAACGATGCATTATTTCATGTGGAATTTTGGCGATTTTCGCTGTCAAAAAAATTCAGATTCAGGTCTTCTTGTCGTAATGGCCATAGAATCTTCGTCCGAAGTCAGAATGAGGTTATGACCTCTCATTCTTTATCTAAGAGATAAAGATAACTTCTCCAAAAAGAATTTATGAATTTGGAGTCTGTTTGCTAGGTGAAAAAGACCTAACACCGAGCGTCCAGAACTTTTCCAGGCAGAATTTTGTAGGTTTTCAGTTGTCATGTATTCGACCGTTTTGTCTTCCCTTATTAGATCGCTTCTCCAAATATCGCGCCCTTTTAGAAATTTTTAGTAGACATCCATACGAATCATTTGGCATATAAATCACTCCAAACTATATTACCAATTAGCGCCTGTCTCAGTTCTTCCAGAGAGTAGTGTAAAAACGTTTTTGATGGCATTTCTACAAAACGACCTATATCTCTTTTAAACCATATGTCATGACCCAAAACACTTTTTAATGAATGTTTAGGTTGATAGTATACATTTTTTATGAATTCCATGATTTGTTCTTCAAATCCTTACGCTTTAGACATAATCTCTATAATGTCTCTATTTTTAGGGGAGGAAAGAGTTAGATCATAGAGATAAATTTACAGGTGAAAAATTGGAGGTTACCATGAGCCGTGACGCTGGTGATGCATTATTTTCACCCTGAAATGACAGAGACTTTACCGATTGAATATCTGATTGCTTGAGTTCATTTTGACTTCAGGTTTAATAGGACTCGACTTGACTATGTGCGCATTGGTGGTTTCATTGTCCCGTCCGCCCATGCTGAGCTGTATACCAAAGTATGGAAGAAGTTCGGCCATTTCTTCGTAGGTAACCCCAAGAACTACCGTACTCTGGAGAACGATGTGACTCTGTTACTTCCAACTGTGCATGAGATGATTCATCTTCCTCATAGAGAAGTATCTGAGATAGTACTTCAATAATGGAAGGATTCTTTGGACGAGGTTGAAAGGGATAAGCTTAATGTAACATGGCTTCGTCGTCATTTTGAAGTTACTGAAAAGTATCCGCAAGATAGACATACGACTCCAAGCTTGGAGACAGTGTCCAAGGCTAAATATGAAGTTGAGAGGCTATCTCGAGAGTTGAAGCTTGCAACTGAGATATTTAGGAGGTTGGAAAATGTGCATTTTGAAGGTGCTGAACCAATTTCCAAGGAATTTTTCTAGTTTTACAGGTTTTCTCAGATATATGACTTTTTGTGGTTTTATTCTGGGATTTTTGAATAGGTCGGGATTTTTGAATGGTTTTCAAGGATATATATTTTTTGAAGGAAATAATGTTTTACTTGATTAATAAATTGAAATTCTAAGTACGAATGCAAGGTATTGCAAACATTTTGGAGGAATTACAAATATTGCATAAAATAGGTAAATATTATGAGATGGTGGTAGCATGTTTTTAAGCATTATGAGTTGTAATCCACTTGCCATGCATGACAAACCCTTCTGACTTGTCGGTATCTACAAGTTTGTAGTAGCCGTCGATCATAGTTTCGGTGACGAGATACGATTCTTCTTCAGGAAAGGCAGTGATCTTTTCTACTGTGTCTCTTACATGGAAGGCATCGGGTTCAGGCCCCTTAATATCATGACATGTCTTCTGAGTGCTTTGGTTGCTAGCTTGCTTATCCCCAGTAGAAACAACACATGCGTAACTCTCTTGAATCAATCTTTTCTCATAATATATGTCTCAAGCCGTTGCATTCGCTAGTGGGATGATTGACGAATCCGTGGAAGTGACAGTATTTTGGATTTGACATGTCCTCTTTGGTAGGCGGCTGTCGCACAAGAGGTAACTTGATAGCTCCATTTTGTACCCATAATTCCAACAACTCGAGGACCTCCTCCATGGTAAAGGGGAAATATGGGATTGTTAGATCCGTCTTGTTTCTTTGCGACTGGCCGGGAGTCTCGACTGAGCCTTGTCCTTGAGTTGTGTCGGTGCTTTCGCTGGGGATGATGCAGTGCGTTTGGCATGTGATGTTGACTGAGGTGTTACTTTCCTCTTGGATCCTTCATCAGTAACAACACCTATGGAGTGTTGGGTAGAGTGTTATTTGATCATCAAACGTCTACTTCCACGGGTGTCTCCCTGACTTTCTTCTTTGGCGTGCCTTATCCTTTCCAACAAGGATGGAGCAGTTTTTGTTGATCTCTTGGAGGCCTCATGTAGCTCAGAGAAGGTTTGAAATCGTTAATTTTTTAATAAGGAACGATAAACAGGAATCATACCATTAATGCAAAGCTCCACCAATTGTTGTTCAGTCACGTTCTGGTCATGGAAGTCGAGAGCTTATGTCCTGAACCTCTTTACATATTCGTTGGGATGCTCGTTGTTTCTCTGGAACATTCTTCCTAGATCCGAAAGAGTGATTTCCTCAAAGATAAAGAAATACTTTTTATAAAAAGAATTTACCATCTGAGACCAACTAGAGATGTTGTTGGGAGAGAGGTTGTTGTACCAAGTTTAGGCTTTTCCCTAAGAAATTTTGAGAATTCTTTGAGCCGTATCAATGATTATATTCATGCACTCCTAGTGACTCCAAGAATCGCGAAACATATTCTCGAGCGTTTCTGGTGCCATCGTACAATGAGAATGGAGGGGATGAGTATGTACTCAACAGTGCAACCCTCTGAATTTATGTTGGGTAAGGGGGTTAGTGTTGATAGAATGAAGATAAATCTTCCTTTCCACGACTTCGGAAGAGCTTTTCCAAGTCTTCACGAGTGACGAAGTTTTGTTGTTGTTGACTCCTTTCTGGTACACGGTCAACGATGATTTTTACCTCATCATCTCCTTGAGGATAGCTTTTGACGTGTTGGAACCGCCGGCGATTGCGTTCTTGGCTTGCTCCATTCAACGATGGCACTGCTCTGGAGATAACTGTTTTGTTAAAGTCTTAAGAAAAGTAAGGACCTCCTTCTGGGTATTGACCATGTCTACTTGGGTTTCAGCAAGGTATCTTGTCGTTTCATCAAATCTTCTATAGTTGGTGACGCCTGCTCCTTGTCTTTGATATCTTCAGTGCTACGGAGAGGAGTTTTGGTATTTTCAGTGGTGGTATTTCGAGGAATGATCTCTGGAGTCCCACTACTGATATTACCGGTATTAGTAGCGGTTGTTGAACTTGAATTGGGATTGGTTGCTAAACCTGACCTAAGATCCACCATTTTTGAAGAATTGAATTCTTTTACTAAGAGGTTGATCTCCCACTGTGGTCGCCAATTGTTTGTACCTAAAAAATTGCTCCTGCGCAAAACAATATATTATTGAAGTACTTCTTAGGTTTGAGGATCAAAATCGTACTAAACAAATCCAGACTAGTTGGATGTTTGTATTTGTTCTGCTTCGGTTACAAAGAGAGGAGATGGGTTGATCTTAGCGGAGGGAAGCAAAGGAAATTGAAGGAATTGTGTGTAGAATTATGTGTTATGGTGGATAAATAACAGATCTTGTAAGAAAAGAAGCACCTCAATCAGCATCACAGGCTAAGCGCACTGCATCAGCTCTGGAGGTAGCACAAACATCAATTCAAGGACAAGGCTTAGTCGAAACTCCGGGTCATTCACAACGGAACAAGACAGATCTAACAATCCAGTATTTCTCCTTTCCCATGGAAGAAGTCTTCGAGTTGTTAGAACTGTGGGTACAAAATGGATATATCAAGTTACTACCCGTGCGGAAACCACCTACTGAAGAGGATATGTCAAATCCAAAATATTGTCACTTCCACAGGTTCGTCAACCATCCCACTAGCGAATGGAATGGCTTCGGGTGCATATTAAGAGAAAAAGTCGACTCAGGAGAGCTATGCTTGGGCACTGAAGGTGTTCATAAAGATCCCTTACATGTCAAGAGTTTCACTCTTTCCGGAGATTTTGTCAATAGAAATGTCAATCCATGATGAAGCGCGTATGTGAACTTCTTTACCTATCGAAGGCACAACGCAAGGATATTTTCATTGCTCTCAATCGGTTGTATCGGGCAAGCGTCTACTCTTTGCCGAAGAAGTTATTGATCTCCCCAAAACCACTCCATAAGACATAGTCATGAAACATAATAAGAAGCCTAGCTGGGGACTTCTCACCACTGCCTTCCTCAAGGACACCAAGTTCGAGCAAACACTAATTGATACGAGCATTGATGTCAATATAATCACTATAAGGACTCTGAGAGCTACGGGAATTTCCAGGCACGAAGCCGTACATTCACCAACTGTGATTAAGAATTCTGAAGGGAATTCCAGGAGTGCTTGTGGCTACATCACTCTTGAAGTAAAAATGGGTGACACCCGAGCACATACAAAGTTTCACATTGTCAAAGAAGATCCGGATTACGACATGGTTCTGGGACGCCCTTGGATTCACAACAACAAAGAAGCAACAAGTGTATGCCCCTCGCCAGTATCAGTACCTCCAAGACTCTTAAACAAGCCTGCAAATCCTAAGGACGACTTACCAGATGAATTTTGTTGCACAATGAAGCTGAACGTGAAGCAATTACCAGAAGAGGACGTAGCGTCATATGTCCGAAGGTTCCACACACAAGTAAGTCACATTCATCCAACTTCTTTGCAACCAGCAATCTCGCATCCCATCAAAGCTTGGGAATTAATCCGGATATCAACCCTACTCTGACTCGGCAATGTGAATGGGAAGCTGATCCTTTTTAAAAATTTATCGAATGGGTATGGATCGTCTCTACTAGAGATAAGCAAAACAGTAAACTGAGTATTCAGAAGACATGTTGTGAATTTAAGGGGCCTGAACCTAATATCTTCTATGTCGGAGATACAGTGGAGAAAATCACAGCCTTTCCTGAAGAAAAGCCATATCTCATCACCGAAACCATTTTCTGTGGCTACTATAAGCTGGTCAATACTGACAAGCCATAAGGGGTTGTCATACATGGCAAGTGGCTTACATCTTATAACACTTAAAATGTCTTGGTGCCACCTCGCAATATTTCCCTGTTTTGTGCAATATTTGTAATTCCTCCAAAATGTTTACAATATCTTGCATTCATACTTAGGATTTCAATTTTTTAATCAAGCATCTTATATCCTTCAAAAAATATATGTCTTTGCAAGTCATTCAAAAATCCCCACCTACTCAGAAAAATCCCAAAATAAAAACACAAAGAGTCATACATCTCAGAAAAGTTATAAAACTCATAAAATCTAGAAAAATTCCTTGAAAACCGTTTCACCACCTTCGGAATACGCCTTATCCAATCTTATAAAAATCTTGGTAGCAAGCTTCAATTCCCGAGAAAGCCTCTCAACTTCATGTCTAGCCTTGGTGACCGTCTCCAAACTAGGATTCGTGCCTCCTCCTTGCAAACTCTTCTCAATAGCTTCAAAATAACGATGAAGCCCTGCGATATCAAGCTTAGCCCTTTCGGCCTCATCCAAAGTATCCTTCCAGTCTTAAAGCACCATAAAAAAATATCTCTACGAGGGAGATAAATCTTCTCATGCACAGTTGGCAGTAATACAGTTACATCATTCTCCAGAGTACGGTAGTTCTTGGGGTTACTTACGAAGAAGTAGTCGAACTTCTTCCGTACTTTGGTATTTAGCTCGTCATTGGCGGACGGGACAGTGAATACACCAATTCACATATAGTCAAGTCGAGTCCTATCAAACCTGAAGTCAAAATGAACTCCATCATTCGGATATTCAATCGGTACATGCTCCATCATGCAGCATTTTGTATAACGGTGTCACCCAAAGTGTTTCCTTTAACAATCGCATTTGAAGAGCTTTCTCATGATCTCTAAGTACAAAAGATACATCATCAGTGTCACGGCTCATGGTAATTTCCAATCTTCCATCTACAAGTTCATCTCTCTGATTTGGTGCATTCTCCTCCTAAAAAAGAGGGCATTGTAGAGATAATGAGCTAAAATAGCTTAAACACAAGGAATTGAAGCATAGATTATAAAGTTCATAAAATATGACCATTAGAAACCTAAAAGTTCCTTAAAAAGTGTTTTGGGTAATGGCATATGGTTTAGAAAAGATATGGGTCATTTTACGAAAATGTCGTCAGAAACGTCTTTACATAACTCTCTAGAAGAACTGAAACTGGCGCTAATTGGTAAAGAATTTGGGGGTTATTTATATGAAAAATGATTCATAGGGATGTATATTACAACATTCTAAAAGGGCGTGACAATCGGAAAAGCGAGCTAATAAAGGCAGACAAAAAGGTCGACTACATGACAGCTGAAATCCTACAGAATTCTACATGGAAAAGTTCTGGACGCTCGGTGTCAGGTCTTTCTCACCTAGCAATAGTACTCCAAATTCAGAATTTTTTTTGTAGAAATTAGATATATTTCTCAGATAAATAATGAGAGGTCAAACACCTCATTCTGAGTTCGGACAAAGATTCTACAGTCATTACGACAAGAAGACCTGATCTGAATTTTCTGACGGCGAAAATCGCCAAAATTCTACACGAAATCATGCATGGTTCTAAACATTTAGGGGTTTAAGAGATATAATTATGTCATTATAATTCGAAAACAATTAAGGAGACTTACTTGGAGCTGTGACAAGTCATTAGGAGCAGACGGCACCTCGAAATGTGATTCGCCGCCAAGTTCTTCATTCTTAACTCTGGATTCTTCGATTACTTCAGTTCGGGATGATTTCTCAAGTCCCTGGTCATATGTATCTTCTTCCTCAAAGATTCCAACCACAATGGTGCTTTCTGACGTCGAAGTATTCACATTGCTAGCCGTCTAAGCAGTCATTTACAAGAATTAGAATACATCAAATTCAGAAAGACATAGAATTGTTATTCAGAAATTCCTAAAAGAAATTCTACTTACAATATAAGGAGTTGAAACACCAGGAACAACTCGGACACCAAAATCAGAAGGTCGAATGCTCGAATCACTCTGACGAGTTACGTTATCAGTCTATACAAAGATGTTTATCAGAATAAAAGTATAAAAATGCTTCATACAGAAAAGAAGACTAAGAGAAAATACAAGACAGTTAATTTCTTCGAAGAACGGTCTCCACTCCAAGGCACAATTACTCGTGGCCTCTTCTTCCCAAATTGAAGAGAAGTGCTTGCCGCAATATCAGGAACAAAGTATTCTGGGAACCACGACTACGAGAGGCAAAGCTAAATATTCAATTACTTAAAAAAATATATAGTAATTAAATGAAAGATGAATTGAGATACATCTGTCAAGCTGACAATCGAATCACGCTTCAATTCAGAGGTAACCCTCAAATTCAACTAATCAGTTAACTCCTTTTCAGAAGGTTCACCATGAACATCATAAGGACTACTCAACATGAAGTTCTTGAGAAGAATAAGTTGTGCATTCCAAAAACCAGCATACCCATTCGTAACACATCCTTTTCTGTTGGCCTGGAGAAAGGGAATACTTCGACCAGTAATACTATGAGTACCCTCAGAACTCTAAAGCGCATCTATAAAAGACATCGCATTGCAATAACGAGGAATGGATTGATCAAAACCCATATGCCGAGCTTCCCTATCAATTTTGTAGCATTGAACGACGGAGCTATAAAATAGACGACAAGAACGAAACCTGGGATACAACTATTCATGAAAGTAGCTTCACCAACACTAGCGATATTACTCTTATCACTTGGGCCATAATATAAGACAATATCGGATCTCTCAGCAAAAGTTCCCGACTGAATCACCTGAGGAAGCTTTGAACCCCAAGGTCTGAAATTCACTTTCTTTTCATTATCCATCAAACTAGTAAGATTAACAAAGGAATGTTTCTTCTTATTCCAACGAAGTATTCTAGCATACTCTGTCTTTTCACTTGGTAAAGAAGGTCAGTTTTCGGTGCGTACTCAGGGAAATGTTCCCAAAGCCAGGCTTGCATGAACATAACGTGAATAAAAGATTCTACCTTGGTGTAACCATTGGAAGTCCTCATGTCAAGAGTGAAAATATCTAAATGAGTATATAAAGTACCAAGGAACAAATTACCAAGAGGAAGTGTCTTTCCACCATCAAGTGCAACAACATGCGCAACAAGTGGAGCTTTTATTTTACCTCCAGGAGATTCTTCAAATATGTCTCTAGAAAGCCAAAGCACAAGGAACACAACAATACAAAGATGATCAGCAGCGAGACCATCAGTGCTTGTGCTACCATTCCACCAGTAATTAATCCAAGCTATATAATTCATTCTATTGCAACGACGAGATTTCCGCAAATCCTCCATCTTTTGAACAAGGCGGATTCCATACTTCTTCTCCTGCTCTAACAAACAAGGAATGCTACCAACAACTGGAAAATACAGCAGGACAGCTACATCCTCCAAAGTGATTGTTAACTCGCCCCAAGTAAACATTGTTGAATGAGTCGGACCGCACCAACGTGATAAAAATACAAGCAAACCCTTCATGTCTTTGTTGATTTTCAAAGTCTCAGATATCCGCACGGCATGGAATATCTTAGCATTCTCTAAAACAAGCTTCACCTGAGGATTCTTCAACATAATTTTAGACCATCATGCCCATTTAGACAAAGGAGTTTGGGATGTCTTGAAGTCAACAAACGAAGGCATGTATTTTGTTCTCTGCAAACAACACCTAACAAGGCCCTGTGGATAAACACTTTGGGGCTGAGAAGCACTATTGATATTGGGAATAAGAATACCAACATAATCAGGGGCAGCGGCCTCTTCGACAACACCATCATCATGAATGCTGGGCACATCATCCACAGAAATAACATCAGAATTTTTGCTTTCGTCGCAACTAGAAGCAGTAGCAGCATCATCTTCATGATTATTAGACATGTACAACGGGTCGAATAACATTCACATCATCAGCAACTGGACAATCATACACTAGGTTTTTCTATTTTATGTATATATATTATTGATATGCAAATACATACTTATATATATATATACATATATATGAATTAAAATCAACATTGAAAAAAAAATACTATAAAATCCTAGCGTACTTGGTTGAAGCTTAACAAGGTTACAGCAAAATGAATGGAGGATTTCTACAATCAAAAACAATAATTATGGCATTAGGGCTTACCTTCAAGAGGCTATTAAGAAGAGATCGTTATCAAATTAATATACCAAAATCATGTTTACCTGATGCAACTAAGCAAACAATGGTGACCGTAACTTAGTACTCACACAAAGGAGAGAGGAAACGTGAAACAATACTCACGGAAAAAATAAAAAGGAAGAAGAAGAGGGACACGCTTACTTTTACGCCTGGCCAACGACGCGTTCCCAAGGACCGGACATCGGTTGTCTTATGTTACCGCGTACTCGAGGAACGGGCGTCCTATAATATTGCGTGCTCGAGAAAGGGGCTTGCTTGTCTTGTTTCTTCCACGAAAACCTAATTGCTACCGCCAATACTTTCTTCCACCAGCGAAAAAAGAAAGAAAGAAAGAATATTGAGATGGAGAAGCATATATATATGCATCAACTTGAAGAGTCCATGTTCGATTAGGAAACCTAGGATAAGAAGAAAAGTCGCGCCAACCAGCCTCCTTATTATCCGCGGCAATTTGGTCCTTCTTGTTGGTGGCAAATCAGTATTCCTAGCAAGAACAAAGGTGCTTACTATCCCCAGGAAGCTTTCTATTAAGGGGCACATATCTCAAACACTCGAGAAGCTAAGTATACCTTCTTTTACTCTTTAAATTTAAATTATGCACATATAATTGTCATAAGCATACTATCACCATTTAGTGCTTACCACGAAACACTTCCACGCTAAGCAGAGGACTTAATATAGATGGTAGGTTTTTGACAAGCTAGAGAATTGTAATATTGTTTTTTGCCTATCTGCAGAAGCATGAAATAAATGTGTATAAATTTCTTACCTGGCATCAAAATTTATGGATATGTATTTTTGTCTTATATTCCGCAAGAGAATTGAGAATACATATTTGTTCTATAACTACAGATTTCCTATAGCTCCTTTTATATGCACCCGTAAAAATTTATATCTATACTCAATTAGATTCTCGTTATTTAATGTGCATCCATAAAAAATACTTGTATAAAACAGAATATACTGATTATACGAAATTACGAACATTCAGAATAGAGGCATACCGTATCTGAATGGTAATGTTAATTAGATGCGTACCATCTAAATTGCAGAGTCGCATCAAGCATAATTTCAAGATTACAAACTTCCACAGCTGAATCTCTTGAAGGTGTTTTGTATGTACTGCACAAAAATTAAGCATAAATGCTAACAATTAAATCTCACAAGTGAGGAACACTAAATAGGCAATAGTTATGGTCATGGCATTAGTAAATGTCAATAATAATATATAGGCAATAGCTCCGGCATCAACAAATATAGACTTTAGTAATCCCTGGCCACGCTCCTGGCATGAACGTGTAAACAAAGCCACACATGAGCTAACGGAATCAACAAAGTTGACAAAGCTACGAAGAAGAAAACAAAACCAAGAAAGTCTAGCAGAGGTGCTAATAGCGCTAGCGGCAGAGTAGCAGCACAGCAGCGCTAACACTAGTGTTAGCCATATCGTTAGCGCTAGCACAAGTGCTAGCCGTAGCGCTAGCCGTACTACTGCCGCCCGCGCCACACTCGCTGCTACCGCGCCTATTTGTTGTTTCCGCAACATCTCTTTCGCACTAGCACCATTCTTCGTTCCTAGCACCATTACTTAAGCCATTACTACGACAAAATTGGCATAAAGCTCACTAGCATCATTATTTTACAACGAGGCTCACGTCTTTGAAGCCATGACCCAACTCACTCCTACGAGACATAAAATCATATTACATGGGGGATAAAACATAGGGTATTGTTTGGTGGTTACATCAACATGGGCGTAGCAATACCCCATGACAAGGAATTTATAGAGTAAGTGGTAAGTTGGAGCAGTTGAAGAGATAATAGAGTAATGGTCTAGAAGTTTCCATAAACTTCTATAGACAAAGTGGACGGTTATTCCCACAACTTCCACCTCTCCATCTCCCCACAACTTCCAATATTTTGCAGTGTGTGGTACCAAATCATTATAAATAGGATGTTTAGCCAATTTCAAAACACAAGATAGAACCGAAAAGAGATAGAAAATCATTCTCACAAGCTCTGTTATTTATCCACCACAACACACAATTCCTTCAACTTCCTTTGCTTTCCTCCCCTAAGATCAACCCATCTTCTCTCTTTGTAACCGAAGCAGAACAAATACAAATATCCAACTTATCTGGATTTGTTTTGTATGATTTTGATCCTCGAACCTAAAAAGTACTTCAACAGTACATTGTTTTGCCTATGAGCAATTTTTAGGTACAAACAGTAACATTTGGCTCGATGATTGATCTCTAAGGTGAGGTTACACCTGGTTAAGGTAGTAATCCTCTTTGCATCATCTTCATAAAAACAAATGCTCGTTAGCTATATAAATCTTGAATATGTATGTATTCACACGTAATATTCTTATTCACTTCTTTTCAATCTTCTATGAACTTAAATCTATCTAGAACAGATTTCATTAAACATGATACAGATATAGTTCCTAAAATCACATTATCGTTTCATTAAATGTGTCACTATATGCTAATTAATCATGATTTTCATATTATGGAAAGGTTTAGATAATTTTAAAAATAACAATAGTTGAGATTATGCTTTCTATGCTGAAATATATATGATCTGCATGAATAAAAATATGCAATAAATAGAAATATGTTGGTTTAATCAAAATCACTAACAAAGTGCTCTTAAAATTAAGTTGATGGCTGATATAAACATATAATGTGTATATATATATATATTTATAGATCTAGCTTTTTATGTAAGTTAATTGATAAAATAGTGGCCGAAATCAGATTGTTACGACGAAATCAAAACTTTCAAAATCACATATGAACCTTAATTTTTCTTAAGATTGAAATCTTTAAAACATATATCTGCAATTGAATGTAGTCAGGCACATAACACCATCAATATTATTGAATTAAATCAAAAGATACTTCAAATCTGTGAAAAACTTCCTTGAAGTCGGTGACAGATTGTTTTTCCGTCATGAATATTATAATAGTTGATCGATTTGAGCAATCACATTGTTGCTCCATCATCATCCATTTTAGTCATCGTTGAATCAATGTATTATAATCATTAAAAGATAATATGTCAGACTTGAATTATGTATAAATGAAAATTTCAAAATCATGAACTAAATACATAATCATTGTAAGATTTTGTAATTGAACTATTTTTGAGTTGAATCTACTCTTTGAAAACATGTAATGCTATGTATTTTAGATTGAAAACAAAGAATTCGACATCGTAGCATTCGAACTTTGTAAATCAAAAGATACTTCATTAGAAGTGATTTTCAAGAATTAGATACTCAATAGATATTTGAAAATATGATTTTAACATAAAAGAATTTTGAAATCATAGTTTTTAAGTTGTTTCTAGCGCCGATGAAGATATGGTAATTTGCTAGTCAGGAATCGTGCCTTCATAATATTCGTATTTCGGTTGAGATTAAGATTTGCTTGGGTAATTCAATGTTACTGCACAACTGTTTAGAATCTAGAACCTTAAATTAGGGTTTCTGTATTATTTAATAGAGTTTTCTGGAAGAAACAAAGAGGAAGAAAAAATTAGATTAGAAAAATTAAGATTAAGTTTATTGATGAAATTCTTAGTTACAAATGAGCCATACTGGTTATATATACACAGGGGATGATCCACATGTTATTAGTGTGACCATTGGGGACAAATTACATATTGTGTATTATTGGGACCGACATATCACTTTTATATTTCCCGCATCACAGCTGGAGACGTATGATCTTCACTCTTGTATATTACATCTCTTTAGGTACTCATCTTGTTAGCTCGTCGATAACTCAGCTTACTTCGACTTCGAAGTCCAGGTCTTTGATATTCAACCAGCTTCTCATCTCTGGTGTTTTACTTTCCAGCTCCCAGGTTTATTCTTTGGATAGTTGTAAACCTGTTCATATTATTAGAGTTGTTATCACGCGGTATTAGATGATGTCACATGATTCGGCCAGTTGAGAGATCTCGACTCTGGATTTCTTGATAGCTTCCAACTATTGGCACCGATGGCTTTTATCACGAGTAGATGCGATATTTTTTCGTCTACACAAGAAGATGGAAAATAGTATATTCTACT
>JAJJMC010018431.1:61696-77834 GCA_023531435.1 Papaver californicum | reverse complement strand
TAACCCTATACTTGATTAGTCTCGAATCACAAACTCAAACATTGGATTTCATAGAATTTGTCGCATTTAAGGTTGAGAAAAAATTTATTGTTCAAAAAATTATATTTGCGAAAGAAAATCCTAAAGACATCAAGTTGCAATAAAGTTTGTGAAGTTAAAAATGGTGGTTTGCGAACTACGCACAAAACATGATGTTACTCTGAACTCCAAAGTGCAACAAATTTCACGAACTGAGTTTTTCTAGTTCGCGAATCGTACACTTTTCAACATATTCCTGAACTCGTAAATTTTTAATGAGCTCGGGAACTGATTTTCTTAGTTCGCGAATGGTGCACTTTTTAGTATGTTTCTGGATACTTCAAACGTCTCGAGTTCGCGAACTAAGATTTTTAGTTCGCGAACTGAATTAGCTTTTGGATGTTATTGAACTCCAACTTTGTTTAATAGTTCCCGAATTATATTGGTTAACTCGTGAGCTAACTTTTTGTGCATGGTCCTTAATTATGAAATACGTGGTGCACATTCTTCTTTGTATTACAAGGAAAAATTCTCACACGCTTACATGGTTTCTATTCTTTGGATTATTCTATATTGAGAAGTTAAAGTTTGTTTGGGATCAAAGTAATTCTTAAACCTGAAAACTAGTTAACGAACTTGATTTGAATGCAAGTAATAGTTGCTTGAACTTTAAGAAACCTATCTTTGTTCATCATTATAAATAGAGGGATCTGTGCAACTAAGATTTTTAGTCCCCGCATATTGTGTTTCTTGTTTCTACAAAAGTCGTCCTCCAAAGACCTAGGTTTCCTCGAGAAACATAATTAGGTTACGACTTTGAAGACTTCACTTGGGATTCATGAAGCAATTGTTAAAGAGTCCCATCCTATGTGCAAAATTAGAACCTCTATTGACACCTCTGTATATAGTGCCCATCCTATGTTAGACGGTTGTAGAATCGAAAAAACATTCGGCCATGAAATGATGAAACCTGCTAGAAATGAGTTATTTTATTTTCTGTCTAATGTTATTAACTCTGCCGCTATCGATAATGTTATTTATAATCTTGCCTGAAAATTGGTGTGGAAGGCTGTAATTCCACCTAAAAATTAAGCATTTTATTTGGAAAATTATGCATGATTGCCTTTCTATTAGAGACAAACTCTTTAGGTTTGTTAGCAGCATTGATAACATATGTCGTTTATGTAATCAGCATAGTGAGTCTACACAACATTGTTTATTCATTACTCAGTGTCTTAAAATATTTGGTTTGAGTTAAATAATAATATTGCAGGTATCTTAACATTGTATGATGTCTAAGACTTGATAACCAGTTGATTTACTCATGTTCCTAGTTCTAGAGACAGGCAAAATGAGTTGATTCTTTTTGCAGGTTTCACTATGTGGCATATCTGGAAATTGAGATGTGTTGTAGTTTCTGAGAAGGCTACAAGACAGATTGATCTTTTTATAAAGCATAATAAACAGGCTACGAGTGAATGGGCTAATGTTATTAGACCTAATATTGGTAATGGTATGGTTGCGAGGAAAAACAGAATTGCCTATACATGGAATAAGCCAGAAAGGGGTTTTGTCAGAGTAAATTTTGATGGTTCATTTGTTAAAGAAACAAGTAAAATGGGTATTGGTCTAATAATTTTTGATGATACATGGGCTTGCAAAGGAACAAAATGCATTCCAGGGATAACAAATGATGAGGAGGAAGCAGAAGCGAAGGCAGCATTGGAGGCTATTAGATGGGCCAAAGATAAAGGATTTAAGAAGATGGAATTGGATGGGGACTCTCTTAATATTGTTAATGCTATTAGTGGTAGCGTAGGTTTAATAAATTGGACAAATAATGGGTTTATAAAATCCTGTAGGTTTCTTTTAAATGACTTTGAGGAATGAAAATGTAGTCATGTGCATATGGAAGCAAACAATTTAGTTGATTCCTTGGAAAAAGATGCTAGAAATAGTGTGGTTCAAACTTTATGAGATGATTATATATCCAATTGGTTGGAGATTCTCATTAGAGAAAACACAACTGTAACTACCAATTAAGTTTTAATAAAATTATTTATTTCCTATTAAAAAAAAGTGATAAACTGAAAGAGGGTGGATCGCGTGGGTTGATCCGTAGAGACAAGCCCCCTGAAACAACAAAGGGCTAGTTTTTGGATTGGGTGGGGGCGAGTTCCGCTAGATTGGCTGTTACGGGATAAATCGCAAGACCTATCCAAAATGTTCATTCTAAACCCTACATAACACACTTTATCTTTTATAGAGAAAGGGATGTACATCGAGTTACAATATTTCCCTTAGGGATGCTGCTTAAGATAAGAACTAGTAGAAGATAAGTTATTTTATAGATGGTTGTTGTTGAGCTAAGTTACTTTGGTGTTGATATTGCACCACGTGTCCCCACAGATATTTGGCACTATATTTTGCCCATTTTCTTGAGGGTTGTTTGAAGAAGAATCCTTAAGAAAATCCTCTAAGTCTTGTGTCTGCACTGTTGGTTTTTGCTTCGTCTAAATTCGAAACGCAGTGAACGAATGTTGTAACAAACTTTGTAGCTTCTACTTGTTACTGCGGGAACTGAGCGGAAGAACATAATTTACTTTTAAAAGTATTAATACTTTCCCCTGTTCTTGCGCGAAGTTCCAAAGCATCTCTTCAATCAACATTTATTGACTGTTGGCGTTGAATGATAATGTTCTTTGTACTCTGTCCCTGTCCCTTTGTGACCTACTCTTGTAGTTATTTCTGAGATTTTCATGCTCCTCAAAGTTCCTCTTTAAAGTTCCTGGACAACTTGATTGTGACTTGTGTAATCAATTTTAAGAGGACTAGATGTGCCCCAAGAAGGTGTACTCATGCAGTGGTGGAGTCCAAACTGGTTGGCTTACTCGAGACAAGTTGACGTGAAGCATGATATGAGTGGAGCTAAATCTTGCTCCTCTCCAGTTCCTGCTAATGTCAAGATTGAATGTGTCAATGGTGAACCACTGCTTGATCCTACTTCCTACAGATCCTTGGTTGGTGCCTTGCAATACCTAACCTGGACTAGACCAGAGATTTCTTATGCAGTGAACCAAGTTTGTCAACACATGCAAAAACCCACTTCTGCCAACTTGATTGCATCTAAGAGAATTTTGAGATACATTAAGGGTACCATTGATTTTGGAATCTTATTTCAAAAAGGTTTATCATCTGTGCATGGTTTCAGTAATGCAGATTGGGCAGGGGATCCCGTTTCTCGCAGAAGTACTAGAGGATATTGTATTTTTTTTTGATCACATCCTATTTCTTGGTCTAGCAAAAGACAAACTACTGTTGCCAGATCTTCTACTGAGGCTGAATTTCGCATCCTTGCCAACTCTGCTGCAGAGGTAATTTGGATTTGCAAACTACTGACTGAAATGCATATTTTTCTACCTTTTGTACCTTCAATTCTATGTGACAACATCAGTGTCATTTCCTACTCTACCAACCCAGTGTTTCATATAAGTATGAAACATCTCTTTGTGGATTATAACTAGATTTGCTCTGTTAGGGAACAAACTGAGTGTCTCTGCCTGACTCCTTCAGTTTGAGGGGGGCTAAAGCATGTAAATTAGTATTACACCCCGCTTACACTCTGATTATGTTAGCATATCTTAGCTGTCGGATTAGTGTACGTTAGTAGCAGTTAATAACTGTCAATGTGTACGTTAGTTTGTCACCTTTTCCGTCTAATTAAACTAGGGTTTGTGTTTTGTAAATCATTTTAACTTTTGATCAATAAGAAAATCTGATTCTTTCTTCTCCAAGAACAGAAACGAAGAACTCATGTTCTTGAATTAGATTTGTCATTCTATCAGTTCAATCAACATTCCATTATCTTCCTCATATGTCTTTGATTTCATTTTTAAAGCACTCAGATCCGGCGATCTTAACCAAAAGTTTTGAAAAAATTATTTTCTCCACTAAAAATTTGATTCTTTCTGTTAAAAACATGATTCTAAATAAATTTTATTCGTAGATTTATTATTAGAAATTTTTTACTAGTTGTTGATGTAGACTTTTATCGCTCGTACTAGTATGATAAGAATTAGCTTAAAACTTTTCTTAACTAGCCACCATATTTGTTTGTTGCTTGAAGCAGTATGTAATTAAAACCTTTTCCTAGGTGTGTATTGACAATGATGGAATGCGAACCTACTCGGCAAATTTTCTCAACTCCAATGTGAAGTCAAGCACTAGTCCTCGAGTGGAATGTTGTGTATGTAGAGAGTTGAAATCGTCTAATCGACGCTCTAATTTGTGTTTTGTGTTTAATTAATTTGGGGAAGATAAGGTTATTTTAGGTATTACGATTTTATTTTATTTTTTACCATATGTAAATTACTGCTGAATCAGCTAAGTAAAAAACGGATGGAAAATTTAACAATAAAATGTTCACTAATATTCAATATCTAAGAGAAATTTTTTTAATTATCAATCTTTAAAGGGGAAATAATATAAAAAACCCCATTCTTTTATTTACGATAATCGTGTTCACCACGTGCCAACCGCATTATATTATTTGCGGGACAAAATTCAATATTTAAGTATATTATCTGTATGTCTAAACTAACCCTATATAGACAAGTATTAGTTGTCATCTATAGATAGTATTATTGTAACTGAATGAATATTAAGGTTTCAAAGGTAGTATCAGCCTCAAAGAGATCTTGTTTCTGCCGTATAAATTTGACCAGATTTTATTTTGTTAATCACAAGGTTGAATTGTTGTGCTCCAAAGAAACAGAAGAAATTTCTCTGGTCCTTTGTAAGTGAGTAATTCCTGGTTTCTTTATTTTTTGTGAATTGGGTTTTCATTTTTCCAAACTTAAGATTTGAATTAGATCTGAATAAGATTGCTTTTGATCATGTTGTTGTTTTTTGACCTTTTGGTTATTCTGAACAGAAGCCGGCAGAGAATGGCTTCAGATCTAAAAGTTCATTCTTTTGAGGATGTTTCAAAGCATAACAAAACTAAAGATTGCTGGCTTATAATCTCCGGAAAGGTGTTTTTCTTCCCTTTTTGATGATTTGGTGATGAATCTCATTTCTAATTTTAATTTGTTTGAATATTACTCCTTAATCCAATGATTTTATGTAAGGGTTTCTGTTTAAAAAGAAGGAATTTTTTTAACTTCAATGAGTGGTCAGGTTTACAGTTAATCTTCAAATTTCCGTGTCCAGGTTAAACTAGTTATTTCATCATGTAGGTAAGGAATTGCAATAATTTGTAAAACAAACTTAGGGTATTAAATACTAATAGCAGGCTAGCAGCCGTGCTATTTAGAGGCCATGTCATGCTAATGTTAGGTTTGATAGAGTGATCAGTATAATATAAAGGTCATTAGATGAAAGTTCGGCCTTTAAATTATTCTTGATTATATAGACATGATCAATTTTAAAAAGGGGCACACAGAAACGGCTTTCATGGCTTAAATGGCTTATCTAAGGCCTCATTAACGAGGAAGGAGATTTGTTATGATCAAGAAATTGGATCTATTGATTCAATTGCATTTTGCACGAAAAGTTAAGGAACCATCCATTTTGACTCTTTTAACTCAAAATTATGAAGCAAAAATGAGCTTTGTAAACTAGCACATGAGAGGAGAATCAATAATCTTACAATTCTGTTATGCACTTCAAGTGACACTGTTGTAACTTGTTAGCGTTTGATCGTAGGATTAAATGATTATTTCATTCTCCAAAAATAGTCTCGATTCAGGATGTTGCGATTCATATGTATTACAGTATTGATGTTGTACCTATTGTTGGTGAACGAGCCGCTCCTTTTAAGGCCGGTCCTGTGAAGCAAATACATCTCTTCTGTCTATAATGAGGCTTTGAATATGCCTTTTAAGTCATAAAAGCTGGTTGTGTGTGGACCTTACAGTTTCCATCAATGATCAAATAATTGATGGTTGAATTTTGGTCAAAACTTTGAGGAAGAAGTGAGCTTTATAAACTAGCACATGAGAGGAAAACCAATAAATTTACAATTCTATTGTGTATACTATAGGTCACATTGTTGTAACTTACAAGCTTGAGATCATAAGATTGGATGATTATTTCCTCATCCCGAAAGTAGTATGAATTTGTAATGTAACAATTCACATGTATTATAGTATTAATGTTGTACCCATTGTTGATGTCTTTATATGATTGCTTGAAACTCTAAAGGCGCACTCTGTTTTATTGGTATCGATTAAGTCTAAGATTTATGCAGTAACAGAGCCTTTTTTTTCCTTTTAACACTATTACTATAGAAGTATGTGCCCTGTTTAATGATATGGAATTTGTTCGCTAAATTTTTATTGGATATGTTTATAGTTCTGTTATCTAAATTTTTATTGGATATGTTTATAGTTCTGTTATCTTATGCTTGTTTATTGAACAAATTATTGCTGATCATGGACATGAAGTACTTGAACCACACACAGTAAAAAGAACAGAAAATGTATTTGGATCTGTGTTGCAACGACACGGACACGGTGTCTTGTGTCCAATACGCTACTAGACACACCAACTTGAAAAACTATAATACGGCGACACGGCATACTCAATATTAATCAGTAGTTTAACGTAGATATATTATATATAGATTTTGGGTGGAAAAAATCTGAGGCAAGAATGATTTTGTATTGAATGCTTCTGAGAGAAAAGTTTGAGATAAATAGATTCTGTATTGAGAGAAAGAAGTAGATTTAGGGGAAGAAGATCCGTATGAAGCTTCTAAGAGAAGATTTGCTAAAATATCTCAATTTTTATAATTAAAAAATAGACAGCTGTTGCTTCCCTGTGAGCTTATCTAACTCTTAGAATTTTTAAAATAATAAAACAAAATTAGTATATATTTCTGTTAGGTATTAGCCGTATTTAAGTATTAATGCGCGTATCCCTATAAATACGTATTGACACGTTAAAGGAAATTTGACGTGTCGTTGCAACACAGATTTGGATATATATTCAAGAAAAGTTTGGTTTTGTTACAGAATTTGTGCAACTCTAACAGTGTACTAAACTACTAATCTTATAATTTCACCAAAAAGCTAAACACCGTGTGCAATTTTGTTTCAATTTCCATTTTTGGAGGGGGAGTTTTTATTGTTTGTAGCAAGTAAACATCTATAGAAGGCATCGGTTACACTTTGGAGATGAGCAGGATGGGCATCTAAACTACTAAAATGTCTGAACTTCATTTTACTTTTTCACTGTCAACTGTCTAATAATTTGTTTATTGATCTATTTTATCAGGTTTATGATGTAACCCCGTTCATGGATGATCATCCAGGAGGAGACGAGGTCTTGCTATCAGCAACAGGTAAAAAATCTAACTCATTACCATTTGGCCCAGTTGTCCAGATTCCATAGGCTTCCTCCCGTCCTCGAGTATGTGGTTGTTCTCCCTCATTCAGTGTAAACCAAAGGGACCTGATCCCTCTTGTGGGCGAGTGCCTAGTTAGCAAATCGAAAATAAATCGGAACCGTTTAATTCTCCCGTCCATTTGAACTACCGCCCTAGATTTGTGTCTTTTTTGTTCGAATATTTTAATATACCCAGATATTATTCATTGGTAGGAATGTCTGGTTTGTAGGAAGTATAAAGAGTTTACATAGGAAACTGTGATCCATCTTATGTGGCGTGAGAAAAGGAGAATGAAAACCATATTCCTCCTTATCTATCGCATTATTTCTTGAAATGTTTCAAATATCTCTAATTTGCCAAAGTTTAGGATTAATAAGGAACTTTTTCAGGTATGATATCAAATAAAAACTCGATACAGGCACTCAGGGAGTATGAGTAGTTTATAGATAGGGTATATAACTATATATAAGAGAGTAGACTTTTAAATTTTGTCAAGGTAGGGTTATATATCAAGTAACTTATCTGGTTTATAAGCCTAATTTTTATCCCAGCTTTGTTTAGGGCTGCACAACGGGCGGGCAGGTCGGTTTTGGGGTAAAACCAACTACCAACCCGTCTATAGGCGGGTTTTGATTTTCAAAACTGTATACCAACCCGTCCACATGCGAGTCGGGTTGAAATCGACCCGAGTCCGGTCGGGCGGGTTTGGTTAGCGGGTTAACCCGCATAGCCAGATAGAAAAAAACAGAGTGAAACAGAAAAAAAAACCAGACAGTATTACTATTACAGTAACGGAATTCAGACAGACAGAAAAAAACAGACAGTCTTACAGTATTACCATGAGTAATTCTCAAGTAATGAAGTTCAAACTGACAGAAAAAAACACATACAAAAAACCTTCAAAGTTCAAACAGACAGGATCAAAGATCTCTGTCACTTAAAATGGAATTCAGAACAGATAGGATCAAAGTTCAAAGCTGCACTCCTGGATACTGTCTCCTTGAGTCACTTAAAGCCCCCTCCTTTTATCAATCATCTTCAAGGATCAAAGATCTCTTTTGAGTCACTTAAAGCCCCCTCCTTGAGTCCTTCACCCATACACCAGAAAAGGATCCTGACTTCTTGTTTTTTGCATCTGCAACTGGGGCTACATCTTCAGTTCTAATATGAAGTGCAATTTGATTTTCAGGTGTCCCAGTAGTAGATTCATTTTGACTTTCAGGTGTAGCTACAGGTGTACTTGACATTTGGCTGGAAACACATAAAGATTGAGTTGATGAATCACCCATTAAGCCCCCTAAGAAACAGCAAAAACCACCAAACATCATCAAAATACAATAACAAATACAAGGGTTATACACTAGCCAGCTGACTTTACAGAGTAAAAAAAGAAATGAAACAAAACAAACAACAAATAGTAACAAACAGATATGCCTAATTGATGTAGTTGTGGCAGATGCTTATAGAGTTATGTGGTGTAGAGTACCTTAACATAAATCTTAACTACAATGAAGACATCGATTCTGTAGAACTTTCTAAAACATTTTACTCATGTCATTTGTGGTGTTTCTGTCTGCTGATTAGAACCCCCAACTTGTATTTGAACATATTTAGCATACTGCATACAATGCATGTCCAGATTAGAATCCATCTCATGAAGCCTTTCTATTTTGTGTTAGGTCAGATTCACGAAGTTCAAAATGACCTTAGAAATGTATGATCTCACTAAGGTCATATTCATGATTAAAATGAAATAACAAAATCTTCCCCATGAGTAAACTATGTTAATAATCGACAATGAATAGATATGTATGAGCTCAGAAAGGTCTGATCCATGGAGTTCGAAATACTCTTCTTCATAGTCCAACACAAGTCATATAAACTATTTAAACAAAGATTCTAAAACATTCTAAACTTCAATCTAAAGGAACCTAATGAATCAAAATCGTAAAACTAAAACAAGGATTCAAGGAACTACTGCTATATGTTTTACTAATTCAGAAGCTGAACTATTCTACCTATTAGTTGCTGGAACAAAAGGACCTTTTTTTTAAATGATATCAATAGCTTATAAATATAGGTTAATCCATCAGAAAATAACCTCTTTGGCTGTTAGAATCACCAGATGCACGAGACTTGAGTCTCTTTGAAAGATTGACAACACTAGTTTGCTTTGAAGCTTTTTGTTCCCCTCGTTCTGGGACCAAATATGCTTCTTGCTCTATTTCCTTCACCTATAATCAATTGGACAAGAATTAACTTGAGGTTGGAATACAGGGTGCCATTGAAAAATATAGAGTAAACGAAAAAAGTAAAATCCATTTGCTAAGCTTTCAATCACAGGGAATAGGAAGGAGCAAGAAACTTCAATGGATTTTTAACTGTATCAAGTAATCAAAATCATAAAACTAAAACAAGGATTCAAGGAGCCATTCTAAACTTCAATCTAAAAGAACCTAATGAATCAATTCAACTTCAATGACAAAACCCATATATCCGATAAATGAATCAAAACCCATATTCCCGCAAATCGACTCCACAGTCCACACGATAAATGAGTTAATGAACTAACCTTAAGAGATTCGAATCAAGCAGATTCTTTAACGTGTTGTAGAACAGTAGAAGTGAACTGAACTTTGAAACTTAATCAAAATCTAAGAAGAGAACGAGATGAATTGATGAAATTAGGTTTTCGAATCAAGCAGTCGCCTGTCTGAAGAGTGAACGCGGAGAAGAGAACGAGATGGATTGAAAAAATTAGGTTTTCTTTTGGTAAGTTTATTGTTAGATGGATGGCTAGGATGAAAACTATTAATCTCAATCAATGGCTCAAATTAATCGGGTTATACAGGCGGATTCGGGTGGTTCCTATACTAAACCCGTAAACCGATCTGTGGTGACCGGGTTTTTAATTTTCAAAATCGTATACCAATCCACGGCGGACGGGTTCGGTTTAAAAATCTACGGTTTTGTCGGGTTCGGGCGGGTGCGGTTTTTCGGGTCTGTTTCTGTGCAGCCCTAGTTTTGTTAGAGTTTAGGATTACTAAGGAATTTTTTCAGGTAAACTAAATCTTGTTTACAGGGACTCAGGGAGTATGACTAGTATATAAATGGGGTATATAACTATGTATAAGAGATTAGACTTTTAAATTTTGACAAGGTAGAGTTTTATGTCAAGTGACCTATCTAGTATATATAAGCCACGAATTTTTACCAAATCACGAATAATTGACAACATAGTTGACCGAATTTACATTTCATCAAACCGGTTACGTGACCTATTGCCGTTCTGAATTTTAGCCGATTGTGGGATTGCCAACTAGGGTCCAGAATGGGGTGTTAGTGGACAGTTCTTGTCGAAACGAGTAAAGTTGGCATCCCTTAACTTTTGATAAAATTTTGCAGGAAAAGATGCAACCAATGATTTTGAAGATGTGGGCCACAGTGACTCTGCCAGAGACATGCTGGAGAAATACTATCTCGGGGAGATTGACGCCACCACTGTTCCATTGAAACGTGCATATGTTCCACCTCAACAAACACCATACAATCCTGATAAAACTCCCGACTTCGTTATAAAGATTTTGCAGTTCTTGGTACCGCTCCTGATCTTGGGTTTGGCCTTTGTTGTCCGACATTACACCAAGAAAGAGTAGCAGCTGCAATTACCTTCACCAAGCAAATCCTTATTCATTCACAGCAAAGACATGTTCTGAGTATTTCAAATTTAGTTTAGTTGGTTTGATCTTCTTTATGCATCCATGACTACCCCATGCCTATGAACTTTGTGATTGCATGTTCTTGGTCAAATGACTCAAATGGACGTCCTAAATTTGTAGCGTGTTTCAAGAAAACCCATTTTGGTTTTTTAGGGTTTCCTTCAGTAACTTTTTGTACACTGATACATCTTCCTGGTTTTTGTCTTTTTTGTCTTTCTCTGGTCTTTTTTTCTTAATTCTAACATTTCCTATTGTTATAGCATTTCTGAAAAATGAAAGCCTATTTGGGTCTAAGACATATATCCCAACCCAACTGATAAGAATCACTTTGCATGGACAATTGAGCTGAAAAGTTTGACGGGAAAAGGTTTCTGTCTAGAATTTGTCCTTTAGCATTGTTGTTTTAGCCCCATCAAAAATACCTTTGGACCGCATTTATCCTATGAGTAATTTTTTTTGGTAGGACAAAACAATTCATTTGATAAATGGGGAGAGAGGATAAGATAAACTTGTTCAAAACAAGTTTACTAGCCTGCGCTAGTATTTTACTTTGTCGTCGTTGGACTTTATGTTCCATATTTTTGACTATAGCGTCGAATGTTTTCAATTTTGACTTGTCAACAAATATGGGTGTATCTAAATAAGAATCCTTAATGTTGATTTTTATTTTTATTTTTCTTTTAATAATTTGGTCATCGTTCTCTGGTGCTTAGGATGAATTTTTTTATTATTAAAGTTTATTAATTGCCCAGAGGGAAAGCAAAATTGTTATATTATATTCAGAACATTTTTACAATTCATTAAATTTTCTTTGGAGATAGCAGACAATCACCCGTGAAAAACAGATGAGAAACATATTAACTATACTTAGAGATTTTTCTACCGTGTATGTGTTTAGTTTTTATCCTTTGCTAAAAGAGGCATGTAGAAAAACTCCGTACAAAAAATGTAAGGAGACAGTGAATCTTATTGTCTTAGTCCCCTGGATGGAAAGAAATGATGACCTAGGTTACCATTAAGTAAAAATGTAATTTATGCAATCGACACACACTGGTGGATTAGAGTGCACCAGTCATTACAAAAACCAAAAGCTTGTAAAGTTTATATTGAGAATCCCCATTTGACCAAGTCAAAAGCTTTCGACATGTTGATTTTGATTCCAAAACCTCCATTTTTTATTTTCATTTTCTTAAGTGAGTGAATTAGCTTATGAGCTATTACTATATTGTATGCAATTTGCCTTGAAGGAAGAAAAGCATATTGGTAGGGTGAAATTATCATTTTTAAACAAACCTTGAGCCTATTTGCTAGGATTTTTGATAGAATTTTATATGGAGTGTTACCTAGGCCAATTGGCCTAATCATTAGGAGTTTTTGGATTTTTAGTTTTAGGAATTAAGAAAAGAAATGTTTCGTTTAATTTTGGATTTAAAGTTTTAGTTTTGAAAAAATCTTGTACTAGAGTTACTACCCGAGGACCTACCAACTTCCAGTTATGTTTGAAAAAACTCAAAGGAAACCCATATGGTCCTGGTGATTTATTTGG
The DNA here is from genome assembly GCA_023531435.1 of Papaver californicum. Classification (NCBI taxonomy): domain Eukaryota; kingdom Viridiplantae; phylum Streptophyta; class Magnoliopsida; order Ranunculales; family Papaveraceae; genus Papaver; species Papaver californicum. The sequence continues at coordinate 65,161 of JAJJMC010018431.1, read as the reverse complement.
TTTCATCTGTTTAACTACCTCTCAAATCTCACTATATTCAGGTATTGTCATTAAGGCCACATTTTTCTGGTCAGAGATAACCTTAGTAATTATGTATATTAGTTCCTGGTCATGACAAGTACGAGAGGCAGAGAAATATGTAGAAAAGTGATTTCGTAATTCCTCAACAAATTGAGGTTTCTGAGTTACAACCTCCCCATTCTGAACAATTAAGCAATCAATTTTGTTTCTTTTTCTTCTTTTTAAAGTTTTTATATAGAAATATATTCTATTTCTTTCTCCTAGTTCAACTATATTATCTTTAGATAATTGCTTAGCAACAACTTCTTGTGTATCATATAATTGTTCCAATTATAGTATCTTATTGTTGATATGTATTTGTTTATTTTGATAATATCTAGCACAATTTAAACCCTTCAATTATTTTAAAGTTTTTAGATTTTTATATCTGGAGCACCAAATATATATTTTTTTAAAATCAAAAGGTTTTCTCCTAAGCTAAAAAGATTGAATATCATAACCTCTAAAGCATTCTCCAGAAAGATGTTTCATATGTTATGAATCAGCTCTACACATGACTTCTCCTTAAGCCATATATCAAAAATTTGAAAAAATAACTTTGTTCATAAGCAGAGTTATAAGCCAAATAAAGTCTCAGGGGATAATGGCCAGAACCATTATGTGAGAGATGAGTTAGCAATGTTTCAGGGTGTTGTATTTGCCAATCAACATTGACAAAAGCTTTATCTAAACTTTTTTTAGTATAACTTTATGGCATTCTCTTTGATAATTCCATGTAAATTTATTCCCTTTTAATACTAAGTCAAAAAGTGATAATTTTTCTAAGTCTATTGATAGGCTCGGCCTCATACTATTGAATGGCATACCTCCTTGTTTCTCTGATTGATCTAGGACTTGACTGAAATCACCTATATACAATATAAGCCATCTCATGTTGTAAAACTTATACAGATATATCTTCTAAGAAAACTCCAATAGTTTAGTTTGTGTGTCTTATATGGATTACCATAAAAAGCAGTTAAAAGACAATTTTTTTCATTGAAATTAGTTTTTACTAAGACATTTATCATTTTAATGTTCCAGTGAACAATGTCAAAATAAAATCCATTTACCCATGCTAAACCCAATCCACTAGCTTCTCCTATTGGGTCTACCAAATAAATGTTAGGGAAGTGAGATAAAAGTTTTTTTAAATAGGTTTTCTGGGATTTAGTTTCAGAATAAAACAATACATCGGGTTTTTCACTTTTGAAAGTTTGTTCTAAATAGGTTTTTTGGTTGCTACAATTTCATGTTCGGGTGTAAAAAAATTCTCTTTAGAAATTGAAGAACTTTGCAAATTTGTGATTTATTGAAATGAAAATAACCTTGATTTATTAACGAATGATACACTACATGTCCCAAAAGATCACCCTCAGGAATTTGAAAATCCCAATTACTGATATCTCTGTAGCCAGGTAAAGGGGAGAAAGTGGGTTTTCGGGTGTATTATCAGTCATTCTTCTAAGTCAGAGTCCAGCCATCCAAAGATAAACTAACTCCAACAAATTCTCTTCATGCATTATCAGTTACTAATCTAGTTGTGTCAGGGCCATTGAGAAAATCCAACTCATACTAGTCTACCATTTTTGTGGAGTCTAGAATCGAGGATGACGAATGAATGAATTATGGAGAAGTCATAAAAACATCAGAGAGATTCACATCATCTATTTGGTCATCTAGGATTACTTTAAACCCATCTTCCCAACTTCGAGACGCATCCTCTAAATCGTATTCAGGGCTATTATCATAGATTTCTTCAAGTGCTAGATTTAAACTAATGGCACAATTGTCTTGAACATGTCATAACATGTTATTGCATACTCTACGGTGTAAATTCATATACATAATATATATAAAAAATTAAGGATTCGATCCCACCTTAGCTCGAACTGAAATTAATAGTTGTTTTTCCATATTAATTTCTATTTTCACCATTAATGGCTCACCATTTTGAGTAAAAATGTAAGATATTCTGTCTAATTTCCTACTTATTTGAGCTATTATACAATCATGAAAGTGAAAGTTTTGAAGATTTAATAGTTGAACCCAAACTGAAATATATTTCAAAGAATTTCTTTCAATCAAACTGTTAAGAAACCAAGCACAAACTGGGAAAACATCACCATAGACACGACATGAACCATTTTCGAGTATCATCGCAATATGCTCTATTTTCTTAAATTCCATTAAAAACATATTGTCAGCTAACATTAAAAAGATTAATTTGGTTTGAGGCCCCATCTATAATTCAAAGCATTTTTAAGACTAGACTTATAATAGAAGGATGTTGAGAAAACCCTGCCAACCAAAGAATTTTCGCAATTAGAATTTAAAGCTTCGATTTGAAAAGGAACTAGAGATGGAGGAGGCAAATCACGAGTAGATACACGAGCAGTGATTGATGGTAAAAGGTTGTTACTCGTGCCAACATGGTTATGTAAGAAAAAATTTATGATTTCGGACACAAAAAGAATAAAAGACTATTGTCTCAGAGTAAACGAAAGAAAACAAAACCTATTAAAGACAAACAATCATGTTTAGAGAGACATAATGCATTTAAAATTTTAGAATATCTAAGTTCAGATGATGAGAAATGAATGCAAGTGAGCTGATATGACAAGTTTAAAATAAAGAAAAAACTATTTATAGAAACAAAACATTGTTGGGTACAATGAAATGACCATCGTGTAAAGAGGTTTTTTCTCCTATAACTTTGGGCATTGTACTTTACAAATAAATTAATGGTTATAGTTACGGATGGGCATGGCTTAAATCCGTGCATGTCCTTACTTTTATAGATTGAGAGATTATCATCCCTGATTGAAAACACATGGGAGGGTGGTTGATGCCGTTATCAGATTTACTTTTTGAAAGCAATTTCAGTCAATATTTGTATGACCAAAGTTAAACTAGGCCTTATTGACCATTAAACGAAAGCAAACTACAGATTAAGAAACTGAAAATTGATATAATAGTTATCAGAAATTTAGTTATTCGAATTTTGTGGTTTATCAGTAACTACGAAGATTAAAGACCTCATGAATCGAAGCAAATCTCCCACACATAGAAATTTTATAATAAGGAAATTGATAATTTGACTTTTAAATACAGAAGTAACCGTTTGAAAAAGAATTTCCATAATTACCTTTATGTTCTATATGACGGAAAACTTCACAGGAGCAATGGATCTCACTATTTCTGAGACTGTACATCTTCTCCAATTAATTTGAAATTGGTAAAGAAGGTCTTGTTTCCACCAAATGATCCTAAACCTTTTGGGAATTGCTCAACTGTTAATCATCCCAAGAAGAATTTTTTTTGTTGAATTTATGAAAAGGAGGCTGGACCTCCCATTTTGATGTTCCAACTTCACTCATTAGTGAAGAATCTTGGTTTTCTTAT
>JAJJMC010018431.1:0-61686 GCA_023531435.1 Papaver californicum | reverse complement strand
TTGATGTTCCAACTTCACTCATTAGTGAAGAATCTTGGTTTTCTTATAGCTAGATTCATGGGACTAGTAGTAATTAATATTATTATGGCTAGTATAAAATGAAAGTAGGGATGACATATTATTCCTAACCCTCACACTCAAGAAGATCATAGATAAGAAAGGGCACCTAGATCACCCACGACAGTGTAAATTTTCTCTGAAATGGTATATGTATGTGAAGATCATCATCTTCACTATTTTCAGTTAAATAATGGCGATGAAAAGAAGGAAAGAATCCAAATCAATTTAAGATAGCCCATCATACCGATGAAAGAGGTTTTATAACTTTCATGGAATCTTCATTATGTGCAGGTGTAATATTCCTCCAATACCCCTATATGGTCCCCTATATTAAAATAAGGGAAAATTAGAAATATGTCCCAATATTTAGGTGTCACTTGATGATCTGTCCCACTTTTCCAGATTTTGGTAATATGCCTCAACGTCTACTTTTCCATCTAAAGCTGTTAACTGGATAATATGTGCACACATGTGTCATAACACATGCGATCAAAAGACAAATATATTCTTTTATCACATGTGTAAACCACATGCTGGAGGCAAATAGGGAGATTATATCTAAAGACAAACATATGGCTTAATAATCCAACGACCAATAATACAACGCCCAAACATGTGTAACCACAGTGCTCATAATGATTGTTGGAGGTGATGTCGACATTGTTAAGTGTAAATCAAGAGTTTTAACACCAGAAATTTGTTTTCAATAACTTATTTTTTATTCTTCCGTGATTCAATAGCACTGTTTGAATGTCTCTTTAGATCGAATTCCATTATCCGAAAATGCAACAGAATATGCAACAACAAAAAATTCAGTGAAACTCACAAAAGAATGAATCAAAATGATGACAAATTGACGATTTCTAATAACTCGGATCAATCAGATTATCAAAACCCATTAAGGAAAAACCAGAATTTTGAATAATAGGGGAGAATGATGGTTGATAGTACTACTAATCAGGCAGGTACTAGAGGTAGTAATACTAATGGTGGTAACGATGAATCAAGTGGATTAATATTACTGTGGTTATTATTAAAGTGTGCAAAGGCAATATTAATGGATAATCTTGATGAAACAAGTGATTTTTAAGAGAGATAAATTTAGCTTTCTCTACAACTAAACCATTAATAACATCATTATTAGCTTTATATTGATTCTAAACATCTATAATTAGAAACTCTCCAAATCTTAAGGGTTTTATCACAAGAACTAGAGTAGACAAAACCATTAAACATGAAATAGAATCAGCATGTTCAATCCCTAAACATTTATGGTTTCTTTTAATTTGAAGATAATTACTATGCTTCGTAAACTTACCTAAATAATTTTTTTTTCCCTACTGTAACTAGAACTTCAACAATACTTACATAAATAATCTATTTTCCATTGAATCATCACCAAAATCATGGTCTATGACTATGAAACAAAAATAAGTATGAAAAACATTATATATTTACATGAATTTGATAATAAACAATTATGAAAAATCGCCAACTTCATATATGAGCCATTATTGCATCTGAAAACCCTAAAGGTTCAAACAAATGAAATCAAACTCATAAAACTATAATTCAACATTATTAATAAGTACCCATTCATCAATTAAGAAGAAATCACTATCAATTGCAAGAAAATCTCATTCTATCATGGTGGTAATTGCCTTTATTAGCTCATACAGTTGAAGGATTGTGAAAAATAATTATTCTCTGAAGAAAAATAACGATGTTCTATCACGAATCAATCGCAGGGTCATATTTCTCTTTATTAATTTGATTTGAAGTTGCCCAACTTCTCACTGCAACTATCTGTTTCTTGCTTTAAATTTTCAGTCGCTGGTTTTTTTTTTTTGTTCTAATAAAGAACGTAAGATGTAGAGAGAAGAAGAAAATGCTAAAATATGTGGTGTAATTTAATTGTGTTACATCTCTAGCATTCAATGTATAATTTTCTTAAGAAAGCGACACGTGTCCCCATTAATTATATATAAAAATAGAGGACTAAATAGTCAATTCAACACGATTAATCTAATACGTGTCATTACTACAGTCGTTCGTTCAATATCATCGAGATAATTATTAGGTAGGATGTAAATACATTGGAAAATATTTTTATTTATAATAGAGTAAGGTCAAAAATGTTATTTCATCAACCCATGATATCTCATATGCCGAGATATCGACTGATCAAGGCCGAAAAGGTTGGCATATTGCCAAAATCTGGAAAATTAAGCTGATCATCAAGTGAAACCTGAATATTGGGGCATACTCCCAATTATCCCTTAAAATTATGCATTTTTGTGTTGAAAGCCTCCTATATGATCTTCTAAGACTCTATGTCAAAATGTATCTGAGGCCTCCACCTCTGGAACCTGAAAAAGAAAACCCAAGCAATAGAAAAGAGAAAGAGCAAGTGGTAAGAAAACCTTGTTAGTTTTTGTTAGAAAACTCCCATCGCGATGAAGATTTGCTTTGCATTGATTAATGAGTCAATGACTGCCTCCAAAGTCCACAGCGAGGCTCCGCAGGAGATTTACTCCATTAGAGAGAGGAGAGGATGGAACTGAGAATGAAATACAAAAATTTGAGATTAGATCACTTGGTATACCTTGTTGTAGAGTTTGTTCATTTGTATATTAGTGGTTTGTAAAATTGAACACTTACACTCTTCTCTGCCGAGACTCTGAATGATGGAAACTCTGATCGATCCGGCTCGACTGCAAATACGAACCATGTGTCCCTCCTTTACCAAAATTCCACAAGCTCGGATAGGTCATGTGGCGTGTTTGTTGCGAAAATTTCTGGCCCTTACCATAGCTTCTAGCGGGCAACATATATACTTGTTTAGCCTGCATAACATGATTGTAGAGAAGTGTGCCGCCTGCCCTGTTTTACACCAGTCTGAAGTGAAAACGGGGATGATATTACAGCTCTCAACACTCCCTGCTTGTATCCTACATTTATATTCCAGCTTTTGCAGTTTTTGCAATCGTTGGCAGCCATTCTTGTGTTACACGCTCGGTCCAAGGGTTTCAGCAGTAAGAGCCGGTATTATAATTTACACGTCAATATACTTGTGTATGAAATCTTTTTGTATACTTTCTAAAGCACCACCAAATTCAATTTTAGGTGGATGCAGTTAAAGGTTCCAAATTTAAATTCAAAGAGAACCGACATTAGAAACCAGATAACAAATATAAAAAGACCAAATTTTGTTTTTACAACTTAAATTGCTCTTTCATTCATCTGTATCCTGTTTTGCCACAACCCATTCAACATTCAGTTCTTGAAAAGTGGGCAAACATAAGAAGTATGAGTTACATTACATATTCCTTACTATTTTTTTCCTTACTGAATTCTTATTACAAGTACAATTGTTGTGAAGACAACATCATTTTTTTTTTCCCTGAAGACTTCCCCTGGATTTAGTAGGGAAAACCCTTCAAAAAAGTGAAGATATCAAACATATAATTATTAATTAACAAAAAGCGGAGGAGATGAACTGGATACATGTCGAAATGATTTATCATCCCAAGCTTGAAGCAATTTACTCCCCTTTTGGTCTGTTATCATCAGCATTGTGAAACTTTCGGCCTATGATTTGCTTGTCCACTAGCATAGGATGAAAAGTTTGTTCCTAGCTGACATCAGATGGATCTTCTTGAATCTTTGTATGAAGGGTCACAACCAAGTCATGGGCATCATCTAGAAGTTTCCAAACGTCAAGTTGCCCTGCCATGCTATTACACTCCCTTATAATCTCATCCATGCTGCTATATTTCTCTATGATCAGCTTCCTTCGCTGAAGTACACAAGCAGCAATTGCGTAGAGCAATAGATCATCCGTCGGTGGGGCTCTTTGTCGTATCCTCCCCCATGCAGATTTTCCAATTCCAGCTCTAAGTGCCGCTTGATCTGCCCACATTACTTCCCATATACACACTGTTTGTTCAAACGTAAGTTCCCTTCTGAAAAGAACTACCACCATTCTGTAGACGAAGAAGCAATCCTCAGCTTGAAGCTTCTCAAGGTGCCTATAAAGGTGGGAGTCTTTAGATTTAATGATCTTTGAAACAATATTTAACTGCCTCCTGATTCCAACTTCATCGAGTCTGAAATTGTGTCGAGCTTTCCTCATAAAACCAACAAAACACCAGAATGCTTCATGGTCCTCTTCTATCACTGCAATTATTGGAGAGAGAAGGTCACTCATTCCCTGACAGTATCCAATCTCTGCATCATAAAGTGCATAGGCCTCTAAAATTGCAACAAGCCGCGCTGCATGAAAGATCCTGCACGGCTCAAGGTGTTCATAGTCCTTTAACCTAACAGCCTCAGCTGAACGTTGGGCCCGGCCCTCTGATACTGCAGCCTGGTTTGGGGAATACACTATCCAATCTGAATTTGCACGTACAGCATCTACACGAATTATCCTCTGCCATGTGGCAAAATCTTCAGCTGTGTACGTGTCAGAACTAACTTCGGTTGTTGACGGGGCTTCCTCCTTGGGAATGTTAAGGTCATTCTCTTCGCTTCCTTCAGTGGAAAAAAAACCCTGACTTTCAACTTCTTCAGCTGAGGAGTCGGAGTCAGAAGACTCGGATGGATCAAAGTTGGTGATTACACTGTGACCTTCTTCGCATTCTAGAAATAAATTAGGTCCAGAAGAGTTTATGATATGGATGCTTCCTTCTAGGTCTGAGTCTTCGTCCGTCAGGCTTCTTCCTTCGGAGGAGAGAGATTCCCTAGCACTAACCACATCTTCTGACCCAGGAGAATCCATACCATGGACCGAACTGCCACTGCCTCCGTTTGTTTGCTTCAACTTTAAAGTCTCACTGTTCTGCTTAAGAAGTCGCCTGCACTGTCTCCGCAGATTCTCATATTTCTTCCTGCACCAGATATTCAACTTTAAATAAATTAAGATTGTTTTTAAGCTTTAAACGAAAACTAAAAAACTTCTTTTCAGGATCAAATATATTGACAACCTATCTATTAGACTGATCAACAAAAAATGAACAATATTCACATAAGTTACAGATAAATGGATTGTGTACCTATTTTGAACTTTAATAAAATCTCTTTCTTCTTCCGTGGAGTTCAAGTCGTAGCTGTAGACAAAAAGTTCAAAGTTCTAATAATTGATAGAGCATGATGAATTACGTACATATGACAGACAGATGAGGATTAGAGTGCTAAATAGGGGATCAGTTCTAAAATATTTCTCTTTAATAACTCTTACAAATCATTATCTTCAGGTACTAAGTTCTACATCACAAAACAGAAGACCACCAGCATATTATACATTTATTTATCGATCATAAGTAAGAATGTGGAAAGAAAATCCAAAGAGTCTAATTTGAGCTACTCTTTTTGTAGTTAGTAGTTACCCTGAAACTACTCCTAAAAGTGAATGATAATCATATTAACAAGCAAAAGTACAAATAACCACAAAACAAAAGCAGTTTCAGTTGAATCAGAAACACATACGGATAAAACCAACCATTCATTTCAATAGTCAGATATTTATGTTCATGACAAACTTGTCCTTCCTCATTACATAAATTTTGTATAAACTATAAAAGGGAAAAGATTCATGCAGCGCAAAGACAGTTTTAATGAGTCCAACTATTCTAGAAGGTTTTCTGAAAAATACACTCCAAGAAGCACAAGATATACAAAAAATACTTACACTCCAAGAAGGAATGGCCAGACATCAGTCCTTATGCTTGGATCTACACCCTGCATAAAAAATAAAAGTATAAAATCAACACCAATTGTCAAATAAAGACAGCAGAAAAGGTAGATCAAAAAACTTGTAAAGCAACTACAATAACTTACTCCGCTACGAACTTTCTTTAAGAATTTCACTCTATCACGAATTTTTCCGTCTAGAGTAAACAAGTTTTTCCATTTCCGGGACGAGAGGGAATGCTTTCTTCTCCTACGAGACCATGGTGATTTAAGATTAGCCCTGAAAATGAAATTGATAAATGATAAGTAATCTTTGTAACAGAAATAGAAATAACGGCAGGATGGAATTTTACAGTAAATGATAGACGAGGTTTCACAGATGAGGTTCATACTATGTTGTTACCAAGAGCTGTATAAAACAAAATGTGCGACTAACCAAGAGAATCACTTGACATTTATCCAAAAGACTCTGTAGTACTTACGAATTATATCAGAAATATATAGTACATACATATACATGTTTCTTAAAGGGTTTAAGTGTACTGATACAACGTAAAAGATTAATGATCCATACTCACGTCAGACACTGGAGACAGTTCAAATATATATCTAAAATCAAAGTCCTTCCTAGGATAACCCAAGCTTGGCAAATTGCAGCACAACATTGTCAGGCTCATAAAACCGATTTACCCAGCCAAAAACAATTCCTCTATAGGAACTCTAAGCTCTAGAATGAAAAATGTGGATAGATGTTAAAGTTTTTATTGACATCAAAGAGCAGTTAGCTCTACAAAACTCAGACAGCATATATTTGGTTCAAAAACTTAATTATCCTAAGTTGGAAATAAACGAGACCACAAACAACATATGCCATATCAACAGCACAAGTCATTAACATAGTCTCAAGTTTCAACCAAACTAAATCCATACGAGGGATGCATAAACAGCAACGTGCATGAGGAAATCCCTATGGGTTTAAAGTTAAAACATCAGCCGCAACAAAAACTTAAATATCCCAAGTTGGAAATAAACAAGATCTTTAGCCAATCTTGCCATAAATTTTAGTAAGTTTACTTGGTACAATTCAATAACATCCCACTAAACCATTTGAGGGATACCTAAACAGAAACGCACGGGATGAAATCCCTATGGCTTTAAAATTCGAACATTAAGCCGCGCAAAACCAGCTGGTGAGCATTACAAAGTAATCACAAGATAAACTAATCATCGCCAAGCTCTTGGATCACACCTATAAATTTCTTATTGTGTGCACAACAAAAGAAACAAATCCTGAAATCACTAGAAGAAGATCAATATATATCTACAAGGCTCCTTCATCAGAAATTTATTACAGGATACAGAGCAGTAAAGCTTGTACATGCTTTTCATTAGTAAGTTGAAGGTTCTTTCGATACCATTACCAGGAATGAATAATTAAAGTGTCCAATGTTTTAATTCTCCAAAAATGATAAAACAATAAGATCCCATGACCAGAACCAGTCAAAGAGACTCCATTTCTCTTAGAATAACTACAAGGTATTCATAATTTAGTGGAACAGTTCAATTTTTTTGACATCAGCATCAATATTAGAAACCCACTTAACCACTTCAAGCTAAAAATAAGTCAAATTAATGCAACAATTGTCACACTAGAAGATAAACTAAATTAACTAAGAAAATTGTCCTCAAAATACTCCACCATTTCAAAAGTAAATCCAAATCCCTTGAATCAAGTCAGTCTGTACTATCAAAATTCAATAAATTTATAAACTTTATGCATTTTTCAAGATCAAGTCAGATCCAATTTGAAAATGATATAAGAAATACCAAATTTTGAAACTAAATCAATTGAAAATCACAAAGAAGACAAACAATACAGATAACAGTAACCTTACCGATCGGAGGAAACTGGTGTAGAAGTAGAAGAAGAAGAGGAAGAAGAAGCAACAACGAAAAGAACGGATCTTATGTGAACCCATGAAGATGAAGAAGATGCAGTTGGAAGACGTCGAAGAGATCTCATTTATTAGTTGTTGTTTTTTTTAATTATTTTATTCTACAACAATTTTATCTAAGGTGTTTCTTTCGGACCTCCGTGTAATCTAATAAGAAAGTATACGATGATGATGATGGTGACAACCAAGGCAAAGTTCAGCCATGGCCGACACTGTAACAACTTCTTCTACTCTAACTTTCAATGAAATATCTTCTTCCACCATCATAAAAAACCCACCACCACCTCCATCTCTGCTAGTGACCCAACACCAGATGATCCACAAAACCAACACTGATAAAATGAACAAGAAATGATAATAATTTACTACTTCTATTAGATCAACAACGCGCTTCACCAGCGCAGTTTCTTCTCCACCATTACCAACTGAAACCCAACTGCTTTACTCCCTCTCTTTCTCTCGAGTCTAAATCACTATCATCTAAATTTTTTTTTTGTAATTATACAGTAGTACTATGGCTAATTAACAATAAGTGACTGTGAATTCATAAGTACTATATTTTGTGGCAAGTGGTTTACTATGGTTTCCGTTGGATTACCAACTACACTGACTACTAACATCATGTTTTTTATTGTTTTTAGATCTCACTCATCTGGATTTAATTGAAATCACGATTCATGAATCAGGATCTGATTCAATGTGTTTGTTTTTTAAGTTAGAAGTATTTTCATATATGACTTAAATGGGTCTGAGTCAGGGGTTAGGTCTAACTCAGTTCACAAGTCAGGTCTGAGTCAGATCGCGAGTCAGATCTGACTTAAAATGAAAAACAAACGGTCTGACGTCTTACTCAGACCAAGTTAGGAGCCGAGTCAGATCCAGATGCCGAGTCAGCAAAAAAAAAACATAGTGTAAATGTGAAAATATTTGAGGAACCCAAGTTTGATTCCTCTCTCTTCCGTAAACCCATCATTTAGATGGTTTATATATAGCTCAATCTATAAGATGGACAGTTAAAAATAATTGTTTTAGATTGATGGATATTTTCACATTTTATGCATGACTAAACTGACCTTTATCAATTATGTTTTCTTAAAATAAAAAAAAAATCCATTACACGTTCAATTAGTCATGGGCGTTATTTATGATCGGCAGTTTCTTTTTTTTTTGTTTCTTCTTTTATACTCTCAAACTTTTAGAGGGATTAAGATGTGATTGTAATTGAAGAAATCAAACCACAAGAAGGATTCAAGTATTATCCATTTTGTGTGAATTAGGTATGTTCTCAAGCGGCTGTTTCATTTTCTTTTCACTCTTCTTTCTAGTCTATGTTGGAACAGCTGGTGGAAAATAGATTGGGTTCTGTCAAAACAAGAAAAGGGATTGGGTTCGGTCAAAGCAAGAAAATAGGTAAGAAGAAAGTGAATTTAGGGTTCGTTGTTGTGAAAATATCCAAGAAGATGATGTGTTGGGGTTAAATGAGAAATCAAATAGGATGGTTTTGAAGACATGGGTTGTTGTTGTAGCCATGTCTCTGTTCTTTAGTGTTTCTTTTCATCAGATTTTAAACAGATTTGTTCTCTGTTCTTTAATCTTTTTTTCCACCATATTCTAAACAAATTTGTTTTTGTCCTTGTATATAATTAAAATATAAGCATCCCATATCTTGTTTCGTATAATTTTTGTCATCAATAAATGTTACAAGAAGCATGTACTCCATGTAGTCTTTTTTTCTTTTGAAGCATCCATGGAGTTATGTATATCTTCGTAAGATGCGGGTTTTTTTTATTTGTGGAGGGTAGTGCATTTCTGAGTATGTTTGTTTGTGTATTGGCAGGACAAACTTGCCCATTTTTTAAAGGCTTTCCTTAAGATATAAATCTAAGCGAGCAAGATTCAGGCTTCGGTATTGAAGGATTGATATCTAAATTTGTTTGATCCCCGGGTCTGATTATTTATTCATGGTTGGTGCTATAACAGTTTACCCAGATTGCTCTAAAATTGATCTCTGCTTGAGGTCTAAAACAACACTTGTAAAAATTTTAGATGAACATTTTCTATTATATGGTTCTTTATTCTGCTGTTTGGTCCTGTATATAGCTTTAGTTTAAGTGGTATAACAAAATAAGGTGGTCTCCATCTTTCCACTTATAAGGCTTCAACTTAAGGATTCGATATTATTGACGTTTGGTATCGATGTGTAACTAGATTTGTTAATACGTGGAACAAAAAAGATGTATAAGTTAGTTTGACAAACCAACGTATATTACAATTTTCACCAATTGTGCCTGATTATTATGCGTGAAAATTGGAATTTTTATCATGACGCTGGTGAAAATTGGATTTTTCACGGGTGAAAACTGAAATTTTCTCCAATCTCACCTATTACTAAATGTTTGTGAAAATTAAAATTTTCACAAAGTTTTCCAATCTCTCCAAATACTAGTTGTATGTGAAAATTAAAATTTTCTCAAAGTGCCACGTAAAAATTGAAATTTTCATCATGGCGCTGGTGAAAATCGGACTTTCAAGGGTGAAAACTGAAATTTTCGCCAATCTCGCCTATATTACTAAATATGGGTGAAAATTAAAATTTTGACAAAGTTCTCCAGTATCTCCTAACATAACAAGTGAAAAAAAACCAAGGTGACCATACTTAGTATACAAAAACTCCTCTCGTATTATTCTTTATAAATAAAAACTATTTGAAATAAAAATAAAATAAAAACCCCATTTTCATTTATAATGTTTAAATTTAGTTTTTACCATTTTTTAAAATGGCACCCTTACCTTTTTTTTATTTTCATCGGGTTCTTCTTCTTCTTCTTCTTCTCCCATTTCTTCTTCTTCTTCTTCTTTTTCTTCTCTTTTTCTGCCTCCTCCTCCCACCACCATCACCACCAGCAACAGTAACTTCGCTGCCACCAAACCAGTGAGAAAAGATAGATCCGGAGCAACAACACCTCTGTCTCCTTCACCAACACCTCCGTCTTATTCTCTTATTCTCTCTTTTTATTTTACTTTTATGTTCCCCAATAAAAGTTCTGTCACCCATATCCGCCACTAACAACACCTCAGCCTTCTCCACCAACAATACCTCCTCCTCCCCTATCGTTTTCTCCTCGTTACTTTTTCTCCCCCACCACTGCATGTCCAGTTCCACCACCAACAATACCTCTTCCTCCTCCTTCTATCCTCTACAAAAATCACCAACACCTCCAGATCATCATTGTCGAAAATCATCATCAAAAAATAATGATACATCATCATTGTCGAAATTAGGGTTTTTAGGTGGTGAAACGTTAGAAAAATGATGAAACCAGATTTGGTTTCATCAAATTTTACAAAAACTAAAACAACGTTGAAACCAGTGTTTGTGTTGGTGCAATGTCTGAAAAATGATGAAACTTTTTTTGGTTTCATCATTTTTTTTCATCTGGAATAAAATAAATGATGAAACCTTTTTTGGTTTTTCATCAAATTTTAGAAAAACTAAACAACGTTGAAACCAATTTTTGTGTTGGTGAAAACAGTAAGTTTTACAGAAACCAAATTTGGTTTCATCTGATTTGTGCCTACTTTTTACCGTGAAACCAAAGTTTAATGGTAAAACAATACGTTTATGTTGAAACCAAATTTGGTTTCAACTAAATTTTTCCTATTTCTTCGTTGAAGTTGTGTTGGTGAAATACAAATTTTATGTTGAAACCAAATTTGGTTTCATCATTTTTATGCCTAATTTTTATCGTTGAAATCAATGTTTTAGTAATATGGTGAGTTTTTAATGGTGGTGTTGCTGGTTTGTGGTGGTGGTGTTTTCCGGTTGATGGTAGTGGAATAATGCTGGTGTTGGTGGTGGTGGTGGTGGTGGTGGAAGTAGTGTTGGTTATTGGTGGTGCTGGTTGGTGTTGGTTCTGGTTTTCGTTGTTGCTGGTGATGGTTGGTGGTGGTGTTCGTTGGTGGTAGATCTGGTGGTTTGTTAGTGGTACTCGTTGATGTTGTTGTTGGTGGTGAAAGTGTTGCTGGTTGTTGTTGGTTGTTGTTGGTGGTGGTTGGTGGTGGTGGTGGGTGTTGGTTCTGGTGTTTCGTTTCTGCTGGTGGTGGTTCTTGGTGGTGCTCTTTGGTAGTGGACCTGGTGGTTGTTAGTGGTGCTCGTTGGTGGTGGTGGTGGGTGATGGCGGTGTTGGTTGGTGGTGCTCGTTGGTGATGGTGGTTGGTGTTGTTGTTAGTTGGTGGCTGGTAGTGGTGGTGTTGCTGGATGATGGTGGTTGTTGTTGGTTGGTAGTGGTGAGTTGGTGCTGGTAGTGTTGGTGGTGAGAGAGAATAAATATTAAGAATGGGGTTGATTTTTATTTTTATTGGGTTGAATTAATATGAGTAGTTTAAGAGTGGGGTTGATTTTTATTTTTGTTGGGTTGAATTAATGTAAAGGGTAGTTTAGACAGATTTATTCAAATGAGGTTTTTGTTTCATTTTGTTTTGACTAGGGTTTTAGTAGTAACAGGTATAGGGTAGTGGGGTTTTAACCCACGGACTGATCTCCTAATACAAATTGTGGGTGAAAATTAAAATTTTCACAAAGTGCCATGTGAAATTTGGAATTTTCCCTAACTGCACTAAATAAAAATTGGAATTTTCACGACACTATTTTTGGTGAAAAATGTAATTTTTTTAAGGACATATTTTAGGGAGTTATTTCAGGATAATCTTGGCATATTTTACAGATATTTTTTAGGGAATAATATTTTAAAGTATGATCTACGTTTTTTTATTTTTTCATCAGAATAAATTTTTAACTAGATAAAAGGTTATTTTATTAAACAACTTTTATTATAATTAGTTATGAGTTTTTTATATATAAAATTTTATTGGTGGATTTTTTATATAAGATTTTTTTTAATTGGGATAGAAAAAAAGATCCCCTGATATATTATACGATTAACCTTAATACTAGGTATGAGTGGTTTTAAACAACAGATAAAGAGGAAAATGCTCTTAACTTTTATTATTACTTATTTCTTTTTATACTACGTATATTGAGTACAAAGCAAAGTGAGTATTTATAGACTCATTTGTACGATATATTCCTTACACGTAGTACAACAAAGGTGGATAACGTGTCCATTTAAAGATGAGTAACGTGATAAAAACAAAGGTGAGTTATCCACACTTGTTTAGTTTTAGGACACATTTTTCAACACTCCTCCTTGGATGATCACCATTCTAAATTTGTTGTCTCATTAAAACCTTGACGACGGAATCCAATGGGAGAAAACCCGGACGAAGGAAAAAGAGTACAATAAAAAATCTTAGAACAGTGTTGGACGCATATGTTGCCTCGTTAAAACCTTGACGAAGGAAAAAAAGTACAATGTGTTATAGTCCAAAATTCCCCCTGAACAAAATCTTTGTCAATTTATCTGCTTGTATATGTGGCGCATTCTGATTCCATAAAACAGCTTCGGGAGGGCTTTGTTGGTAATGACTTGATAAACAAATCAGCAAAATTTTGGTAAGATTGTACCTTCTGGATATCAATCCCGTTGTTCTTTTGGAGGTGGTGAGAATAAAATAATTTTGGAAAAATATGCTTCGTTCTATCACCTTTGAAGCAACCCTCTTTAATTTTTGTTATGCAAGATGAGTTATTTTCATAAATTATTGTTGGCGTGCCGGTAATGGATGGTAGACCACAAGAACTTCTGATATGCTCGATTAATGATCTCAGTCATATACGCTCTCTATTTGCAACATGTAGAGTGATTTGAAGAGGTAGCTGGCATGCTCTGCTTACAAGATCGCCATGAAGTTGCAGTGTCACTGCTAGTGAATATATATCCTGTTTGGGAAATTGCTTTGTGTGGATCTGAAAGATAACCAAAATCTGTGTAACCATTAATCTTCGAGCAGTCTTCTGAGCCTTTTGGGTAGAACAGTCCCACGTCCGTAGTTCCACGCAGATAACGGAAAATGTGCTTTACTCCAACCCAATGTCTCTTTGTTGGCGTAGAACCGCACCTGGATAAAGATTTACTGCAAAATAAATTTCAGGTCTAGTACATCGATCCAAATACAATAGTTCGTCGATAGCACTCAAATATGACACTTCTTGACCAAGGAGTGCTTCG
The DNA here is from genome assembly GCA_023531435.1 of Papaver californicum. NCBI lineage: Eukaryota > Viridiplantae > Streptophyta > Magnoliopsida > Ranunculales > Papaveraceae > Papaver > Papaver californicum. The sequence continues at coordinate 47,852 of JAJJMC010018431.1, read as the reverse complement.
TTTTCCCCTTTAAGGCGAAATGAATCTCTTTTAGGATCAAGAGACCTTGCAACCATCGGGGTTCTAAGTGGATACAATTTGTCCATATTAAAGCGTTTGAGAAGTTTTTCAGTATACGTCGACTGATGGACAAGAATTCCTCCCTCGTAATGTTGAAGTTGTAGACCAAGACAAAACTTTGTTTTACCGAGATCTTTTATCTTGAACTCATTTTTTTAAGCATTTTTGTGTTTGAGAGAGCTCTTCAGAAGTTCCAATAAGATTGATGTCATATACATATACAATAATTATGACAAATCCAGTGTTTGCCTTTTTAATGAAAATACATGGGCATATAGGATTGTTCACATACCCCTGACTTAACAAGTATTCACTTAGACGAACGTACCGCATTCGTCCAGATTGTTTCAAACCATACAAGGCTCGATTAAGTTTTAGTGAATACCTATGACATGGTTTATCTGCTGATAACTGAAAACCTTCAGGGATTTTCATATGGATACCTATATCCAGTTTTCCATATAGATATGCAGTAACCACATCCATTAGATGCATGCCGAGTCCTTCATGGACTGCGAGGCTAATCAAATACCGAAAAGTAATTGCATCCATTACAGGAGAATAGGTTTCCTCATGGTCTCTGCGAGAATCTTGTGCCAGTAGTCTCGCTTTATAGCGAACAACTTCATTTTTCTCATTTCGCTTGCGCACAAACACCCATTTGCAGCCAACTGGGCTTAAATTATCTGGTGTTCGAAATGTAGTACCAAGCGCTTAGCGAGAGAACGTAATTCTGCTTGGATTGCCTTTTTTCATTCTGGCCAATCATACCTTTGATGATATTCCTCTATAGAGTGTGGTCCAATACCATCTTCATCCAAGGCAATGTCAGTAGCTACTGTAAATGAAAATATGTCGTCAACAATCATTGTGTTTCGATCTTAAACCTGTCTATTGCATACATAATTAATATAGGCTTCCTTATTTTGAGGTTACATTGTCTCTGTGGAGACATTCTCCTCTTCAGGAGATCTATTTTCTGAGAGTTTAGATCCTTCTTTAATGGTCTCCCCAAGAGAACCATTAGACAATGATTGAGATTGGTTTTTCCTCTTTCGAGGAGCAGAATCCTTTGAACCAACTGGTGGTCCGCGCTTACGGCATGCCTTAGACGTCTCATTTTCTATACATCCACATTTTTTCCATAGGAACATCAATACGTGATGGAGCATTTTTAGTTGGCACATCTACTTTCATTATTTTTGTTGTATCTGTAAATGCATCTAGCATTTGATTTGTAATATTTTAAAGATATAAAATCTTCTGCACTTCAGTCTCACACTGACTAGTGTGCATATCAAGATGAGATAACTCTGATGTATACAAGGATAACTCACACCGTTGATCAAGCGGTGACTTTCCTCCACTTAACGACGGGAAGACTGTCTCATCAAAATGACAATCTACAGATCTTGTTGTAAAAACATCCCTTGTTAATGGTTCAAGGTAGCGAATTATAGATGGAGAGTCAGAACCAACATATATCCCAAGTCGACGATGTGGGCCAAGCTTCGTGCGTTGTGGTAGTGCAATAGGAACATAAACAACACAACAAAAAACACGCAAATAAGATATGTCTGGTGGATGACCTAACACATGTTGTAAAAGTGAATATTGATTATTTGCACAAGGTCAGTAACGTACCAGTGCAGCAGCATGCAAAATAGCATGTCCCCAAGCAATTACAGGGAGCTGAGTTTTTTATAAGCATAGGTCGGGCAATGAGATGCAGGTGCTTAATGAATGATTCTGTTATACCATTCTGTGTATGCACATGAACAACAGGATGCTCAACATCAATGCCTAACGACATACAATATGCGTCAAATGCCTTTGAAGAAAACTTTGTTGTACCATCAAGCCGAATAGACTGATAGAATAACTAGGAACACGTAATCTAATAATTTGGGCAAGCAGTCGACCAAATGCTAAATTACGTGTCGAAAGTAAACAAACATGTGACCATATAGCAGAAGCATTGATTAGAACCATAAAGTATTAAAAGGGTCCACTATAGGGGTTTATATGACCACATATATCACCTTGTATCCTTTGTAAGAAAGCGGGTGATTCCATAACTACTTTAGTCAAAGACGGTTTCGTAATCAGTTTCCCCAAAGAACAAGCAGTACAACCAAGTTCTTTGTTAAGCAGAAGTTTTCGCAAAGGATGTGTTTGATAGTTCTGAACAATTCTATTCTTCATAGTAGAACCTGGGTGTCCAATTAGATTGTTCCACAACACAAACTTATTTGGGTCATAAAACTTTCGAACAATGACTGAATAAGATTCAACTTTTTGAATCTTTATATGGTACAACCAAGAAGCGAGAGCTTCAAGCCTCTCATCAATATGCCTTTCGTTAGGCGATGTAATATACAAGTACTCCATATTGTTCTCGTCAACCGTTTTAATTTGGTATCCATTACACTGTATATCTTTAACTCTCAACAGATTCATGTGGGATCCGGAGGAATATAACGCATCGTTGATAGTGAATACGGTACCACCTGGTAATGAAACACAGGCTTTACCATCACCTTCTACAAGGTTAGTTGAACCATTGATGGTAGTAATATTAGCCTTGAACTTCTTCAAGGTGACAAACTTCGAAATATTGAATTTGTCGTTCCACTATTAACAAGACAAAGTTCACTATCGGGATTGCTTTCGAAGTCCATACCCTTCCACATAATAAAGAAGGTATAAGATGGTTGCACAAAGAAAATTTGACAAAACATGTATATTACACATATCCTTACATATTATACATATGAAAACCAAAAAAGATAAGTACAAGCAAAAACAGCAAAAAGGGGGGTAAGTACAAGATATTAACGCACATATATCAAGTAGGATATCACAATTTTAATTTACATTAAACAAACTATCAGAACAATGATCAAACTCGTTCTGGTATTCACTGCCCTCAAAGGCAAGTAAGTAATTGGAAACCTCTAATTTTGGAGAGTTTATGGAAATATAGCGTTCTGCCAAATTCATCTCAATGTCTGCTTCTTTTCCTTTCCGAGCTTTTTCACAAAGATGTGGAGCAGCGTGGCAGGCTTTATACCAGTGGTCTGTACTACCACAACGATAACAACCCTCGTCATTTTTCTTGGGAGGGGTTTCCAGTCTTCTTATGAGGATTAAAAGACGATTCCCCCTTTTCCGTTTAGCTTCCGTATTTTTATTACACGGATGGTTTCTGGCATTTTTATATCTTTTGCCTCCGCGTCTACGCTTCTTTCCATGATACCCCTTTTTACCATACATGACCATGTCAATATCTCGAATACGATGCCCTACTTACTTCTGGCACCGGAGCAGAACCACAAGGACGGGACTCGTGGTTTTTCACCAACAATTCGTTATTATACTCAACTAAAAGAAGACAACATAAAAAACGTGTAAAACAGCGTTCGTGATACATCTGCTGCAGTACAATATGCGAAGAGTGAAATGTACTGAGCGTCTTCTCTAGCTTAGATTCTTTTGATAACGGTTCGCCGCATAATTCAAATTTAGTAGAGATCTTGTACAATTCAGAACTGTAAGCTCCTACGGATTCTGAAACCTCAGATAAATCTATTGTTTGCGAATTTTTGGCAGGGTGACCACCTTATAATGGTCATATCTCTCCCTGAGATTTTCCATAATTTTTGAGGGTCCCTACAGTTCATAAACTCATCTTTTAGGGTCGCGGAGAGATGCCGACGCCAGTAAGTTACAGCGTTGGCACGTTCATTTGACGCACTATCTCCACCACTGATCGTATGACCAAGCATTCTTGCTTCCAGATGTAATTCCGCATCGAGCGTCCATGAGAGATAGTTTTCACCAGTAGTCTCAAGTGCTATAAAATCAAGATTAATTAAATTTGACGACATTTCCAAGAAATAAAACAGATAATATCATACATGTCCCTGAAATATCGCAACGGAACTTGAAATGGTCGAAACAGACCTCCTCTTTCCTTGCCTTGATTAAACTTTAAACACCACGTCGAGCCGTTTCGTGCTGATAACGTTTTGTACTTATACAATAGTACTATAGCTAACTAACACTAAGTGATTATGAATTGATTAGTACTATATTTTGTGGTAAGTGGTTTATTATGGTTTCTGTTGGATAACCAACTATACTAACTAAATATACTATAAGATTAACCTTAGTACTAGGTACGAGTGGTTTTGAACAACCGATAAAGAGGGAAATGTTCTTAACTTTTATTATTACTTATTTCTTTCTCTACTATATATATTGAGTACAAAGAAAAATGAGTATTTATAGACATTTGTATGATATATCCCTTACACATAGTAAAACAAAGGTGAATAACGTGTCCATTTAAAGATGAGTAACGTGGTAAAAACAAAGGTAAGTCATCCACACTTGTTTAGTTCTAGAATACGTTATTTAACAAAGTCCGGTTTCTCTCTCTCCTAGTTTTTTCCTTTTTTATAAAGTAAAAAATCCGAGTTTTATTTTATTTTTTCCTCGCTAACCATGGAGCTCGGAGTCCATATTTCTTTTGGTAAGTCAATGGTGCTTGGAGTCTATTCTTATGATCTTGTTTTAGTAGCAGATAGTTTAGTTAGTTTAATCTATATTTGTAGTCCACAAGATCGGTTTAAACACCTTTCCTCCATCAGGATGAATGAAATCCATTTAATATTTTCTTAAAAAGAATTTATCACCGGTTCTAACCCTCTTTTTATCTTGGTCTTTGGACCTAGACATTAAAACCTGTCGTGTCAACGACTTGAAAAAGACAAAGATTTACCTATTTTTTGCTGGGAAAATCGGCTTGATCTCATTACGCTTAATCTCTTTGTCATGGAGGTCTCCTCGGAGGGCACGTGATCAATCATATGGCAACATTGTTTCTATTAAATGTGTTACTTTCCTTATCTTGATAGACTTATCTCTTGAGTTAGAGCTCATCGTGGATGAAGTGACATGAAGTGCAGTAAGAGGTGAAAGAAGTTTATGTTGGTTGATTGTTGTCTTTTATTTTCTAATCAATGCAATTTTCAGTTTTATTTTATGTAAGAGAACTTGCCCTCGATTTGCAATCGAGTGTATGAGTTTCATTGGATTTTAATGTTTGTAATTCCTTTAGTAAAAGGTGAATATATCCATGTACCAACTGGTTTAAGTAATATATAACTTAGTGGTTTTCCAAGGAAAAAAAATGGAGCTCGGGGTCTGATTTTGTGCAAAATCCTATGAAGCAGTGTTTTTAAACTTGTACGAGTCACTCCAAAAGACAAAATCGAGCTGAATCATGTTTTTGACTCTTTTTTTTAAGACTTGTGAAGTATAAATTTAGTATCCCAGATTTATTTCTAATCATCATTCATGTTTTTTTGTTTTTCATTATTTTACTAGTATTAATTAAACCCATTGAATGCCTAAAATTTCTAAACTTATCATATTCCCATTCCTCGTGGTGGGAGACATGAAATCCCAAAAACCTATCTAAGGTAAAACTTTCCTAATCCTCACTTTTCTCTTAATCTTTTCTCTCTGATATCACTGTTATAATAAAATCTCCAAACCCATTAAAGAATTAAGGTGGTGGATGAGTTTGGAGTTTATTAAAGAAATTGGAAACAATTTAATTCGTACATTGTAAGTTATTAGTTTACTGTATTTCTTTTTTGGTCGACTTAATTTTATTTTGTTAATTGAATATCTAATCTATTAAAATATGACTGGTGGTGGAAAGATACAGTCCAAAATCTCGTTTGGCAAAACAATACATCCAAGAGATCCTGCTTCGGAATACTGTGAGAAAGTAGAAGTTGATAATATGTGTGTTTTAAAATTTTATTATTGAAATAATACTTATCATGGAGATATTGATATAATTAAACACCATCTTGCAAATACTAAGAAATATGGTGGTGAATGTTGGGAGGTTTCTCAAGAAGTAAAAGATTTTTGTGTTGCTTTTACGAAAAAAATTGAAAACAGTAAAGAGAACTGTGTTGATTTGCTTGATATTGATGATGAAGATGAGTTAGGTAATAAAGATAAGATGATGATAGATGCTTCTAATAGAATATCTAACACGTTGAATACGTATTTCAAGAAGCCTAATAGAGATTATGCTTGTATGGTTATATGTGATTTTTTTATGTGAATGCGGTGTCGTTCAATGTAGTAAACAGTAGGTACTTTAAGAGGATGGTGAATGTAGTTGGAGAATTTGGGAAAGGGTTGAAACCTCCTTCCATGCATGAGGTTAGGGTCACAGATTTAAAATTTTTTTTGAATATATTCACGACACATTGGCAGAATTAAAAGGAGAGTGGAAAAAGACTGGTTGTACTTTGATGTCGGATGGATGGATGGACAGGCAAAAAACAAAGGTCTATTACCAAATTTTTGGTTAATAGTCCTCGTGGCATGCTGTTTTTGGAACCAATTAATACTTCTAACATACAACATAATGCTGATAATTCATTTGCATTGCTTGATGCAATAGTTTTTGATCTTGGAGAAGATAATATAGTTCAAGTGATTACTGATGGTGCATTAGCTTACGTAAAAGTGGGTGAAATTTTGATGCAGAAGAGGAAAAACTTATATTGGACTCCTTGTGTGGCACATTGCATTAATCTCATTCTTGAGGATATTGGAAGTTTACCTATACACCATGATGCGGTTGAAAAAGATAAATTAATATCGGTATATATATATATATACATATAAGCGTGTTTGGGTCTTAAATTATATGAGAAAATACACTAATGGCTCTTACTAGGACAGGACCTACTCGATTTGCTACAAACTACTTGAATTTGAAAAGCTTTCATATTTTTAGAGTCGCGCTTAGATAGATGTTTACTTCGGAGGCTTGAAAAAAAAGCAAAAATATGAAGGAAACACTTGGGATAAAGGTTCAAGGAATCATTTTGAGCGATGAAAATTTCCGGCCATTAATTATTAGTTGCTTGAAAAGTGTAAATCTTGATAGTAAAAGTGTCAAGACTTGTAGATGGATATAACAAGTTGATCGTTTTAGAAAAAGTGGTGAAAATAGCTCGTTCACTGAGACTTGTGAAGATTCGTTTTAGACCTAGTTCTGATTTAAACTAGAAAGTATGTAAAAGTTGATAACAATATTTAAAGAAACTGGGACTCAGGATTACCATTAATCAAATTCGAGTGATGTATACAATGATTCTTAACAACTATAGCTCATTTTTTACTCTATTTCTTTGACAAAAGTAGATTTCTAAAACATTAACTATAAATCGTAAGCATGGCGCATCAAAAGCTCTAAGTCTCAGCATACACCATCAAATAAAATCACAACTAATTAGTAAATCAATTTAAAATCAATGCAAAAAGTCATAAAGAATCAAAAATAATTACCATTCATTCATGAAATATGGCTTCCTCCATTGTCCCTGTGATTGGGTTTACCTCATCACCCTCAAAACACCCTCAAAAGATAGAAACATAGCTCAAAAGTGTTTGAAAAGAAGAAAAAAAAAAAGAAGATAACACAGGGAATTTGCAACATTTATAATCGTTATAGACTGTGTGTTGCTACAGTTCTGAAATAGTTATCTATCGCTAAAAGGAAATAGAAAAGAAAACTACTTCTGCGAATGTTCTGTGGAGCTATAAAATATAAAGAATATGTGACGGTTTTGAGACTGTTCTGATCTGACTTATGTTCTTCCTCTTCTTCTTCACATGAGCAGAGAGATTTTCTTCCTGATTTTTTTCCGGCGTCTCCAGCTCCCTTTTTTCTTCTTCCTCTTTGCTATTTATAGGTTTAGGGAACCCTAATAACTAATCTTTAGTTGATAAGGACCCAAAACTCAATCCCAAACCAACTCTAATCTCGTACCAATCCAAATCCGAGAGTAAATATGTTTTCCGGTCATTAGATGGATTTTCCAACTTGTTTTACGGCAGCAAACTCTAGATTTGACGTGTTTCAACCTCTTCTTATTGTTGCGTCATGTTGGGATATCAAATACTCGTTTCAATCCCTTAAAAATAGGAAATCAAATAATTCAGAAACATTCTCTTTCCTAAAGAAATAGTTTCCCGCCAATTTTGAATTTTGAATGAAAGATGGGGTGCCCTTATCACTTTGCTGGGTGTCTTTAGTAATTTCTCTTGGGGTGCCTTTATCACTCTTTGAGACAATTTTTCCACAAATGTTTATTTCCCAAAAACACCTACAAACACATAAAATAACATAATAAGTACAAAATTAAGCACTAACAATATAGAAAATTGAGAACAAATCAGACATAAATGTGTTTATCACAAGTCGGCGATGGGATACATCTATAAAGCTATAGATAAGGCAAGAGAATAAATTCAGGACAACTTCAAGAACGTGAAATGAGGTATGAAGTATATGCAGACATTATTAATGTGAGATGGAACACACAACTTCATGGCCCCATTCATGCGGTTAGATACTATCTTAATCCAAGTTATACTCTTGTTATAGTGTTATGTATTAGTATTTTTTTTCTCGAAACAACACAACTGATCATTCTCTAAAACTTTGTTAATTCTAATTTTTTTTATATAGGTATCATTATTCTCCAGATTTCGTTCCCAATTTGGATATAAAAAAATGGATTATATGATATCATAAAAGAATGTGCCCATCAACAGCAGAAGGGGTAAAGATAGACAGTCAACTTGATTTATTTAGTAAATCTCCATGTCAATTTTGGGATGCCTTTATTTTTCAGGATGGGGGATGGATATCCTGATTAGCTCTGATCTATAGGGGGTCATTATGATTAGGTTATGATCGGGACAAAAACCACTTTGATCACGAAAATATTCCGACAATAAATCCAATACGAGCTGTAATACCCGCTATTTTTATTTATCTTTTCGGGTCGGGTTTTACCTGAATTAGCTAACCTAGGTTGTGACATTTGATTAGATATGTTAAAAACCTTCTCCTTTCACTTAGTAAAATATTATAGTGGAAATAGTCGCCTAATTATAATTTGGATAAATATTAAAATTGAGAGAAAATAAAAAAAATAAACAAATAAAATTAAATAAAATAATAAATATATATATTAATAATAATTATTATTAGTAGTATTAATATAGGTTTTTTTAAAAAAAATAATTAAAGATTAGAAAACCAAAATGGTTAGAGAGAAGGGGAAGGAGAGGAAGATAGGATGTTTAGAGAAGAAGGCAATGGAGAATTAAGAGAAATTAGTAGCTAATAAAAAGGTAGAATGCTAACTCTTCATTTTTTGATGTTTTTTTTGGGTGTTTATTTCGTATGATTTTATATGGTTAGGGTTCAGTAATTTATTCGAATAAATATGCATCTTTGATAGATGATCAGACTTCTTCTGTTGGTAGGTAACATGATTAGGTATCACTGGTTAAAATTTGAGCATAATCCACCGTAAATTCACCGTTGAATATTAGTTTTAGTTTTGATGATAGTTTCTAAAATTCTGGACAATTTCGCTTTGTTATGGTTTTGATGTGTTTAGGCAATCTTAATGATGTTATAATGATTTGTAATATTAACAAAAGTTGTAGATATGTGTGATGTCTTTCATTGTAATCTAGATTTTCTCAATTTCAGGTTATTATGAATTTACCATGAATTGTTTGGTAGTAATATATAATCTGCCCAGTTTTTAGGATGTCATTGTAAATTCAATATATTTTGTTTTAACCGTTGGTTTGCTACGAATTTCGGATATGTGTTATTCATATAGGTTCATGTAAAATTTTTAGACGATCAAATAAAGTTATCACTATGAAACATATAGTGTAATAAGTATGCATTAGTTTGTTTGATTAAAAGCTTAAAAGAAATTCATGTTGTTTGTTCATAAGCTGTTAAGCCATGGTTGCTTGCATTGTTTGTAAAAATTATTTATAAATTATAAATGAGTTTATAATTTTACCGTTAGATGGAACATGGTTTCATGCCAACGGCGGATAATGATCCCCGAGAGTAAAACGGGTAATGATCCCCGAGAGTTAAATGGGTAATGATCCCCATGTAGAAAATTATGTTCCTGACCATCGATGGCGGCTGCCCGTGCCGGATAAACGATAGCTGGAGTACGAACCAAAGACTTTCGTGCTATGAACCCATGTGTTGAAATCTAGAAAAATTATTTAAAATATTAGTAATATTGTGAAGTCTTGTTTTGAAATCTTAATTAGATGATCTGTTAGAGACAATATTGATATTATGAATTCATGATTGAACAAATGAATTAAATGATTTGTTAAATAATACTTGTGTGATAATCTTGTTGGTTAAATATATATATCATTGGTTTCTCGAAATCATGTCGTATACTCATGTTGTATGTTATTTGACTCATTGATATTGTTATGCATGTTTTGAGATTGGAAATGCATTCTACTGAGCTGTCATCTCACCCCAATTGACATTCTTGCAGATTTTTCGGAAGTTGGAAACGGAAATTAGAAATGTGTAGCTTAATGATTGCATTACTTGAAATATAATTTGAATTCATATGTTTCGTTGAAAATGTTGTAAACGATGATTGGTGGATCATATGCTTAAATTCATGTTATTTAAAAGTTCAATTATACTTGCTATGAAAAGTAAATTAGTTGTAATATATATGCATCTATCTCGACCCGTAACGTCTTGAGTTTGAATCTCCATATGAGTTTGACCCTGTCCGGAACTCCGGGTGTTACATGAGCAACTTTGATTTTTGAGACGTATCTCATACATTATATTGATAAAGCAGGTTTTGGAAATCGAATGCATAAATTGTTGAAGATCATCATGCATTAAACGAAGCTAGAAAATTTCCACCAATACTTAACTATCTATCCTACCCTTATAGACATTTCTACCGTCTCAGAGTTCTATGAGGAACATACCACATCAAAAGACCAAATTAGTTTTTTTTGGAATCAAACTAAACCTATGTGCATCACTCCACATAGCAGCAATGTGATTTTTTTTTTCTTTTTTGAATCATGAATTTTATTAAGACTAGAGAGAGATTACACGTGGGTATGTGGTATCCAAAGAGTCATTTAGTGCATTTTGGTTAAGTAAAGTTGAGATTTTCTGGTCTCATATGTTTGTTGATAAATTGCTTGTGTGATTGCCATCGACGACGTGGTTAGCGAGTCCATCAGCTGATTGGTTTCCTTCCCTATAATTATGCTTGAATATCATAGTGGGGTATTTGGCGCATTCTTAGCTTTATCTCCGCGATCATGCCTGAAATATACCAAGGAGGTTTTGTGGGAGAGGCTACAAATCTTAGGAGGTTTTCCAAGTCCGTCTCAAAAATGACTTTTGTCCACTTTCTCTTTGTTGCAGTTTTGGATGCCAATAGCATGGCCCAAGTTTCAGCTGATAAGGCAGTTGTGAATCCAAAAGGTTGTGCCAACGCCAAAACTATTCTTGTCTATAAATTTTTACAGGATTATGCACCTGCCACACCCGGGTGTTCTCCGGACGCTCCATTTGTGTTGATCTTAATCCATTGCGGTTTAGGGATGGTCTATCCCACTGATATGGTTGTTGTTTTCCTTACGACATTTGATGGGATAGTAATCGGTGAATCGCCAAGTGTTACAAGAGGAAGGGTTTTATTTTCCCCGAAAAACTCTTGTTGTACTTTCTGTGCTCTCAACACAATATTATCCTATGTTATTTGGGTATGGCGGAATATGTATTCATTTCTGGTCATTCAGAGATACCAGAAAAGAAAACGGAAAGAGGTTATGGTTGAAGGTGGGCCCGAATGTGTTAAGAGTTGAGAAATGATTGTTTAAGAGGTTATAAAAGTTGGAAGATTATTGTTGGCATGTTGATTATTCGAGAGGCGGATGAGGAGGGTGTTCTAGGATAAGGTTGCTAACGGACATTAAAAGAGTAAGTGGTCGGTCGTTTCTGGTTTAGTGTTGCATTGGGGGCATAAATTGCAGTTGGTGATTCGGATTGAGATATGAAGGAAAAGGTGGATAGACCTTCGTTGATTTCTTTCCACAAGAAAAGTTGTATTTTTTGTGGACATGGTAAAGTCCACAGGAATTTGGAGACTGCCATGGGGTTCTGATTGGGGTGACTCACTTCTTGGTTAGACATTTGTATCCGGATGCAGTAGTATATTTTCCATTTTTTGACTGCGGCCATACAATCTTATCTTGGGGGATGTCCTGGGGAAGATAGATATTTAAAATTCATTTGGCTGCTGTTGGCGGTAGGTTGTTTAGTTTATCATGTATCCAATTGTAAGTTAGATGATCAATGATATTTGTTATTGTTTAGATACGGTAGCATTGGATAAGAGTTGTTAATCCGTTTCAAATACAGTGGAAAATAAGATTTTGGAAAGTGGCTATGGGAGGTGTTAATTCTTTCCATTGTGCGCTGGATGAAGAGGCGATGATAGGGGATTTGGAAAATCGGTTGTTGTTTGAGATATATGTCACGACATAAGTTGGCCCAGATGGAGTCAGGATGGTCATATAAATTTCATACCCTTTTTATAAGTAGTGCTTTATTATTGCACTATTTTTTTTTAATGCCAAGCCCACTTTCTGAGATTAGTTTGGATTATTTATTCCAGCCTAAAGAATGAAGCTTTTTCACTGAGGAATCATGCCCCCAAAAGAAGTTTTTGGTGATACGGTTTATTTGTTTATGCATATGGGTGGGAAGAATTTGAGTTTGCATGAAGTGGTTTGAAGTGGGTGTTAGGGAAGTTTCAATGAGAACTAACCTTCCAGCAGATATGAGGCATTTGGCATCCAACCTATTGTTTTCCTTGCTAGCCTTTGGAGCAGATGTTCGAAAATATGTCGTGACGATCTACTTTATTTGAATTTGACCCCTAGGTAAATAGGATGGTTTGAAGTGATTGACATGCTGAATATTTGATGTATATTGTCTACCACAGATTGGTCCAATATTCGATGGTGTATAATTATGGATTTGGAAGCATTAATTACCTGGCATGCTGAAGAGCCGTAAGAATTGAGTAATTTCTTGAGGTAATTATTGCTTTCTGTGGAAGCCTTAAACGTATTTAGGAGATCATCCACATACATTAGATGCAAGATGGGTGGAGATTTTGGGGATATGTGGAGTCCTCCTATAAGCTTTTGGTTTTCCAAAATTTTCAAGTTTGTGAATAATATTTCGGCACAGATTATGAAAATATAAGAAGATAGTGGGTCTCCCTTCTTGATACCTCTTGTTGGGGTGATATATCGGTGCGGAGTACCGTTGATGTTAACAGAATACGTAACTGTTGTGACACAGAGAATTATATAGTCCATAAAGGTTGTAGGAAAACCTAGTTTTGTGAAGCCAGTTTTAATGAAGCCCCAATCCAAACTGCCATATGCCTTTTGGATATTCAGTTTTAGGGTTATTTTCGGATCTTTGGTTAGGGTTGAAGATTTGATGTAGTGGAATAGTTCTCCCGCAATTGCTATGTTATCTTGAATTGGTCTTTGAGGTACAAAGTTACTTTGGTAAGGGCTTATCAAAAATGGAAGAAGTGGACTAATGCGATTGACTAGAATTTTGGCAATGATTTTAAAAGTGACGTTGCAAAGACCTACATATCTGTATTGTGACGGTTTTGAAGGATGCTCAGTTTTTGGAATTAATGTGAGGTTTGTATAGTTCATGAGTGGGTGAATATTTAGTGAAATAAAAAAACTACGAATCATAGTTATCAATTAAGTATGAGTAGTTTTCCAGAATATTTTGAAGAACTTTCTATTGTAGACATCCGGGCCGGGAGCTCGCTCGGAATCTATAGAGAAAAGCGTTTGTTTTATTTCCAGTGGGGTTACCTCATCGGTCAGCAGTGCGCATTGTTGGGATTCAATCTTGGAGTGATTTCTATGAATAGATCCTCATCTATCATGGGAGTTGTCGTATATTGCTCAGTATAATGGTCAAGAATGAGGCGTATAACTTCATCTTTGTTTGTTACCCAATTATTTTGAGGGTTTGTAATTGTTGTATGTTGTTATATCCTAGATATATGGTTGCTTTAGTGTGGAAGAAGATTGTGTTATTGTCACCTGATAGGAGCGATTGAATTCTGGATCTTTCTATTGAAGATTTTGAAGAAATTTCTATTGTAGCCATCCGGACCGGGAGCTCGCTCGGAATCTATAGAGAAAAGCACTTTTTTTATTTCCAGTGGGGTTACCTCATCGGTCAGCAGTGCACATTGTTGGGAGTCAATCTTAGAGTGATTTCTCTGAATATATCCCCATCTATCATGGGAGTAGTCATATATTGCTCAGTATAATGGTCAAGAATGAGGCGTATAACTTCATCTTTGTTTGTTACCCAATTATTTTGAGGGTTTGTAATTGTTATATGTTGTTATATCCTCGATATATGGTTGCTTTAGTATGGACAAAGGTTGTGTTATTGTCACCTGATTGGAGCGATTGAATTCTGGATCTTTGTTGCCAGTAGGTTGCATGACATTGGAGTAGAGTCATATGGTGACTTCTAAGTTCCTTCTCTCGCAGTGACCAATAGTACTGCTCATTTCTTTTTCAGGTAACACATTGTTGTTGCGTTAACTTTATTTATGATGTTGAATTCTTAATCATTGGTGGTAGGTGGCCAAAGGTTTCCCTATTCCATTCGGTAAGGGTTTAACTGGTTATGATGAGTTTCAGTTGCAGATCCAGAAAATATTTTGTGTCACTTTGTTAGGTCCAAGCAGTGTCCACCACTTGCTTGAGTTTCAGATGAGTGATCCACAAATGTTAAAATTTATGGTTTTTTGTTCCCCACCAATCGATCGTTTTTGTTTGCATCAAGATAGGGGTATGATTGGAAACTATCCTAGGGAGGTGAGTGACTCTTGTATAGGGGTTGACTGTTCGCCAATTCTGAGTGATTATGAATCTATCAAGGCGATATAGAATATTATCTTGCCTTAGCTGATTGTTTGTCCATGTAAATAGATCTCCTCGGAATCCCATATCAATAAAACCCATTTGATTGATCATTGTGAGAAAATGTTAAGTATGCGTGATGGGATTTTAATTATACCGCAAAAGCCCGACTGTCGATGAGATAGTATGCAAACACGGTTCGTTCCACAAGGATTTCAGAATTGCAATTTCTAGTTTTTAATTAATTGATGTGCTAATGATAAAATTGATTTGTATAAATTTTTAGTGAATAAATAAAAAGATAAAATAACTATCTCAACGTGTCTAAACCAACATCGTCTTCACAATAACAAGGAAATATCTAACTGTTTGTAACACTGGTATGTCTAGTTAAATCCTTTTTATCTTGAATAAGTAAATAATCATTAACATTATTAGGATTGGAACTAGAAACATCATTATTATCATGAAGCTCAATTGGTATAAAAAATTCCTGATCATTATGACTACAAATTTCAAAATCTTCATCAGTGTTATCCTCATCATCATATGAAGATGGTTGAACCTTATCTAAAACAAGCAGTGCTTTCAATTCTAACCTCGTCCTCAAGATTAGGTAAGTATTCGTCATTATTATCAAGGGTAAAATTGGAAACACTATTTTGGCAATTAAGTTCAATTTGAGCAATATTAGCAGCTAACCGTTCTTGTCCTTCAATTTTATCTAAACGTGTATTAAATTTAGTAAGAGTAGTACTCATAGCTGCAAATCTTTATGTCCTTTCTAAGTCACGCTTTCGTTCAGTTTCAGCAAATTGATTGAGTTTATTATCCAAAAAAGCATACGAAGACGCAAGAATTTTTGAAGTTTCCATGTAATGCCTGAGGGCATCTTCTAAAGATGGAGAACTAACATTTTGCTCAGTAAATGTAGAATATTATTGAACAACAAAAACAAGAAAAATACCCAAGTAAAATCTAAAAGATAAAATAAAAATAAAATAAAATAAAATAAAATAAAATAAAATAAAATAAATTCTAAACTAATTAACACAAAATGAAAGAAAAATTAAAAATTAA
Source organism: Papaver californicum (assembly GCA_023531435.1). NCBI lineage: Eukaryota > Viridiplantae > Streptophyta > Magnoliopsida > Ranunculales > Papaveraceae > Papaver > Papaver californicum. Next base: position 31,793 of record JAJJMC010018431.1, on the reverse strand, counting down.
AAATTCCAAAGTCCCCGGCAGCGGCGTCAAAAACTTGATGGGATTTTAATTATACTACAAGAGCACGCTTGTCGATGAGGCAGTATAGAAACAAGGTTCGTTCCACAGTGATTTCATAATTGCAATTTCTAGTTTTTAATTAATTGATGTGCTAATGAAAAAATTGATTTGGATAAATTTTTAGTGAATTATTAAAAATATAAAATAACTATACAAATTAATTAACCAAGAAAATAAAATTCTAGGGTTTCGGATTCCACTACTTCTGATGTTGGTAATTTAAACTTAATATCCTAAACACAATACTCTTATACTACTCAAAACAATATTGAACCCAATCTTATGTTTTGGAAAATAAAACGTTTAAAATTATTTATATGACTTTTGTCGTCTCACAAAGATATAATTTTCTTCGCTTATAAAAGTTCAACATCCTAAAAACTATTAAAACAATTAACATGAAGCATTTTAGAAGAGAAACTACTAGACAATTAATGGCACAAATTGAGAGTATAAATTATATCGAAGAAATTAAATATCAAAACTACCCATCAAAAATAGCTTCCTCCTATACCCTAGAAAAATAAATTAGCTACCTATGGAGACAAAGAATAGAAGAAAAACCATTAACCATTGTATTCAATGATTCTTACAAATAGTTTTATAATTTAACGTCTTTTTCTGGCGCAGTTGAATGAAGAATGGACCTTCTTTGTCTTAATAGATCAAACCGTCGTTGTGACTATTCACTAAACTGTTGCTAAATATATTAAAATTTAAAGTAAAGATCACGGTTTATAACGACAGTTTAGAACGGTTATGTTCTTTTTCTTCCTCTTTTCTCCCTGAGTTGCAATACGAAACTTAACTTTTTTTCCTTACGATCTGGCCGAAGCCCCGCCCCCAAAACTCTTCCTAGGACCTTCTATTTATACTAGCATGATCAAAACACTATAAATCTTCTACAAATTTCTCACATATATTTTCATTGAATGGAAATACTCGGTGATATTTTTTTCTTTGATTTTTACAACCAATCTCGGTGATGTCGTTACCTCATAAAACTCGAGAATAATATTTTGTTGCTTCATTCAATATTTCTTACTTAAAACAAAGAATATTTTCTTTGTTTTCAAGCCAACCCGAGATATCTTTTTCCCTTTTTTGTGCGACCATTTGTTTTCATCAAATGCCAATATACTCACGTGATTCTCTTTAATTTTCGTTTCCAAGCTTGTATTTTTCTCCTTTTATTATTATTGCCTTTAAACCCTTGAATATCACCAACCAAGCTTTCACATATTCGATCTTTTGAGAGAGAGAAATTCAAGCTAAAAGTTGAATTTAAATTTTAGAAGAGAGGTGCCCTTATCCAAGGCATGGATACCTTTAGCAAAATCATGGGGTGCCTTTATCAATTTTCACGTTGCCTTAAACATTTTTTAATCCCAATTTTCCACAATTGTTTATTCTTCGAAAAATACCTAAAAACATACAAAATATTAATATTAGTACATAAATTGAGAAAAAGCAATATAAATATGAGAAACAAAAATGTGTCTATTCAGATACCCCCAAACTTATAATTTGCTAGTCCTCTATCAATCTAAAAATGAAACAAAATCATAACTCACTTTCGCAGGAATCGCGACTACACTTAGCATCTTTAACAAGCCTTTAAACCCCTAAGTGGCCTTAGCGGACGAGTTTAGGATCGTGAGGGTTTACAAGAGGTATACCCTCAAAACCTTTTACTCCAAAGCCTATCTACTTGTGAACGATTGAGGGTAGACACTAAACATGTTATTTAGTTGGCTACATAATTCTTTGGCTATGGGAGGAATTACCCTGTTTTGAATCCAATTGTTGTACACGAGTTTTCACTCAAGCGTACTAAAACTCATATATAAGAAAACAAAACTCTACTCAGAAAGTCGTACAACGGACCACAATACTCGGAATCTAAAAAACCACAATAACATGAATAGATTAAGAAGATGGATATGGAGATAGAAGTGTGCATATGTTGTCTAAGGTGAACGGTGTTTCCCAAAATATCTATATGAACATCATGCCAAGATGAACCCTAATGGATTGAGATACGCACCCACTGATCTGAATCATAATTCTAGTATCAACTCTACTGGTATATACAAGGGCTCCATAGGTGGATTTATATATTTATTACTTTTTTTTTTCGACAACATGATTTTTTGAATCTAAGCGCATGTCCCTTGTTGGCAGATTACATGATAGTTCTCATGGATCCTGTATTCCACGCTTGCTTAGGCGATGGAGATAGGAAGAACACACACATATTGTTATCCAAGTGTCAATATTTTTATTTTTATTTTTTTAAATTACTGGTCAAGTTCAATTAGCAGCGACAACAAGGCGATACTAGTGACCCACCAAATCACTTAGAGAAACACAAAAAGATGCAAAAATAAAAATACAGAATGTGATATGGTGACAACTCCGAGATATGGTGACGACTATCATGTTATTTCTAACACCTGAGCTTTGTCCTTTTATGAATAAACCATTTATCTAAGCACACCAACTCCTACAGCCAAGAAGTTTATTTCCATCTACTTAGAATGGTTAGTGTCATCCTGAATTGTTCACAAGTTTCTAGATTTTGGAGTTTTTGATACAACTAAATTTTTTAATTTTTCTCCCTTACCACCAAACTTAAACTTAACATAGTCCTCGATGTTCTAAAGATAAATATATGAAAGCATGACCAAAGAGTAATAATGAACAAAGTAAAAGAGATATGGAAAGATATTACCAGCACCGTGTACCAAAAGCATATGGGTATCCTCCCATAAAGCGCTAAGTTTAAAGTCTTCAGCCAGACCAAGAAAGGATTAGTCACAATTTAAAAATCATATAAAATAATCGAAATAATTACGGATCCTTAAAAGTCAATCGGATTTGACTCACAAAGTTGACCACAATGGAATATATGAAAGTGGTGGTCTTTCTTAAGAAAATGTGTCGATTCAAATTTTCTAAAATAATCAGATTAATTTCCACAATTTAAAAATTGACACATTTGAAGTTCATATGTTCCCACATTTGGTAAATAAAATGTTGATGGGACAACAAAGTCAATTATGACATCGTGGTCTGGGTAAACCGCATCAACAGGATGATGGGTTTCTATCAACTGAATTTTATTTTAGACATTGTTAGGCTCGGGAAAAAAATTCTTGAAGATAATCTCTTAAGATGGTAGAGTCACAAACATCAAGTCCCAAGTGAGGGACTATTCGAAGAGTCAAACCGCAGGGAGAATAATATTCACCCCCAAACCTAGAATAGTCAATGTCTTTGGAAAAACAGGTCACAATTTCCTTAATTTCTAAATTATCAGATTTAGGAAAATGGTCAATTATTTCATCTATATTGTAGTCAGGTGAGGTACCTTTACTCATATTTAAATCCTCATCAGACACTATTGTTTCCGATTCGTTGGACTCTAAAACAGAAGTCTCGGGATAAACTCGCTCCTCTAAACCATCATCGTCTTCATAATAACAAGGAAATATCTCACCGTTTATAACAATGGTATCTCTAGTTAAATCCTTTTCCTCTTGAATATGTAACTAATCATTAACATTCTTAGGATTGGAACTAGAAACATCATTATTATCATGAAGCTCAATTGGTGTAAAAATTTCCTGATCATTATGACTACGAATTTCAAACTCTTCATCAATGTTATCCTCATCATCATAGTAATATGAAGATGGTTGAACCTTATCTAAACAAGTAGTGCTTTCAATTCTAACCTCGTCCTCTAGATTAGGTAAATATTCATCATTATTATCAAGGGTAAAATTGGAAACATTATTTTGCAATTAAGATCATTTTGAGCAATATTAGCAGCTAACTGTTCTTGTCCTTCAATTTCATCTAAACGTGTATTAAGTTTAGTAAGAGTAGTACTCATAGCTGTAAATCTTTCTGTCATTTCTAAGTCACGCTTCCGTTCAGTTTCATCAAATTGATTGAGTTTATTATCCAAAAAAGCATACGAAGACGCAAGAATTTTTTAAGTTTCCATGTAATGCCTGAGGGCATCTTCTAAAGATGGAGAACTAACATTTTGCTCAGTATAATATTGCTCATTTACCCGTTCGTGCAACTGGTGATCGTGGGAATAGTAATTGGGATCACTCTAGTATGAACTATAACCTTCAGAAGGTTGGTAGTGGTCCCACATACTATCCACACTATGGTCATAGTACGAGGAATGCATTTTGAAATTCGGGTTGATAATCATTGTATTGGTCCTCATAATACCAGTTCGACATTTTTTTATGTGCACATGCAAATGCGGGTTCGACTAAATTAGGTAAGATCATGTTACCTTATCAAAATATACCTACAGTCAAAGACTGTTCAAAGATACAAGGCTAAGGCCTGTAGATTTTCGACTGATAACGTCCATAGGGTTCAGTGTACTATTCCACGTGTTTTCCTAATAATCGGTAGCGAGGGATGCAAATGATGTGTGCACTTGTGTTTTTTTTTATATATATACAAAACTAAATAAAATCTAAAAGATATATACAAATAAAAATTTAATGAAAAATCTAAAAATTAATGAAATAAAAAGATTGGGTATTATTACTTACCTTTTTTGGTAGCCAATCCCACAATAAATGGAGAATATTACTTGAACAACAAAAACAAGAAAAATACCCAAGTAAAATCTAAAAGATAAAATAACAATAAAATAAAATAAATCCTAAACTAATTAACACAAAGTGAAAGAAAAATTAAAAATCACAAATTCCAAAGTCCAAAGTCCCCGGCAGCGGCGTCAAAATCTTGATGGGATTTTAATTATACTGCAAGAGCATGGATGTCGATGAGACTATATGCAAGCTCGGTTCGTTCCATAGGGATTTTAGAATTGCAATTTCTAGTTTTTAATTAATTGATGTGCTAATGAAAAAATTGATTTGGATAAATTTTTAGTGAATCATTAAAAAGATAAAATAACTACAAATTAATTAACCAAGAAAATAAAAGTCTAGGGTTTCGGATTCCACTACTTCTGATGTTGGTAATTTAAACTTAATATCCTAAACACAATACTCTTATACTACTCAAAATAATATTGAACCCAATCTCATGTTTTGGAAAATAAAACGTTTAAAATTATTTATATGACTTTCGTCGTCTCACAAAGATATAATTTTCTTCGCCTAAAAAAGTTCAACATCCTAAAAACTATTAAAACAATTAACATGAAGCATTTTAGAAGAGAAACTACTAGACAATTAATGGCACAAATTGAGAGTATAAATTATGTCTTAGAAATTAAATATCAAAACTACCCATCAAAAATAGCTTCCTCCTATACCCTAGAAAAATAAATTAGCTACTTATGGAGACAAAGAATAGAAGAAAAACCATTAACCATTGTATTCAATGATTGAAAAATGCTTACAAATAGTTTTATGATTTAACGTCTTTTTCTGGCGCAGTTGAATGAAGAACGGACCTTCTTTGTCTTAATAGATCAAACCGTCGTTGTGACTATTCACTAAACTGTTGCTAAAGATATTAAAATTTAAAGCAAAGATCACGGTTTATAACGACAGTTTAGAACGGTTATGTTCTTCTTCTTCCTCTTTTCTCCCTGAGTTGCAATAAGAAACTTAACTTTTTTTCCTTACGATCTGGCCGAAGCCCCGCCCCCGAAACTCTTCCTAGGCCCTTCTATTTATACTAGCATGATCAAAACACTATAAATCTTCTACAAATTTCTCACAGATCTTTTCATTGAATGGAAATACTCGGTGATATTTTTTTCTTTGATTTTTACAGTCAATCTCGGTGATGTTGTTACCTCATAAAACTCGAAAATAATATTTTGTTGCTTCATTCAATATTTTTTCCTTATAACAAAGAATATTTTCTTTGTTTTCAAGCCAACCCGAGATATCTCTTTCCCTTTTTAGCGTGACCATCTGTTTTCATCAAATGCCAATATACTCACGCGATTCTCTTTATTTTATCGTTTCCAAACTTGTATTTTTCTCCTTTTATTAAGGCAAGAAGATATTCTTGCCTTTAAACCCTTGAATATCACCAACCAAGCTTTCACAGTCGATCTTTTGAGAGAGAGAAATTCTCGCCAAAAGTTAAATTTAAATTTGAGAAGAGAGGTACCTTTATCCAAGACATGGGTGCCTTTAGCAAAATCATGGGGTGCCTTTATCAATTTTCAAGGTGCTTTTAACATTTTTTAATCCCAATTTTCCACAATTGTTTTTTTCTCGAAAAATACCTAAAAACATACAAAATATTAATATTAGTACATAAATTGAGAAAAAGCAATATGAATATGAGAACATTTAAGACACAAAAACGTGTTTATCATTGCGCATATGTTACTTATCTTCCTCCCTTCTTTTCCAATTGTTTTCTTGTGTCGTTGAAATCTCCTAGCAGTACCCAAGGAGTGGTTGTATTGATGTTGGGGAAGATTGTTGGAAAATCTCAAAAATTCTTTCGTGCCTTAGGGTGGGGTGGGCCCTAAATGTTCGTGCACAGCCAGGGATGCCCAGGTGGAGACGGAGTAATCAGTGCGTGTATGTAACTTTGGGAATGGAGTAAGATTCGTACATTTAGGTTTTTTTTCCATAATAAGCATAAACCTCTGTGTTGGGATCCATGAAATGTTACTGGAATTGTAAGTGTTCAAGAAAGTTCATATGATTCTCACTGGCTAAAGTTTCTAAGAGAAACAAGACTAAGGGTTTGTGCCATGAAACTAAACTTCGAAGCTGTATGGTAGTTGGTTGGTTGATACCTTGACAGTTCCACGCCAAAATATTTATTTTAGGTGACGTGAAATAGGAAATCTCGCTTGTGGCTTTGATTGGGCCCAACTATCTTTACATAAATTTCAGCTACTGACTGAGGCAGGTTACTGAAGAATACCAGCACTTGTGAAATGGGAACCGAAGTAGTAACGAGGAAGTAATAAAAGTATGATAATGCATAGTTACACTTGTGACTACCGTGAGGGTTGAAGTAAATTATAATAATGAGGAGATAATAGAAGAATTGAGATGTAGATGATATTATGGAGTGGCAACAAAATGCAACATCAGGGAAAAATGTGAAGGAATATTTAGAAATATTTAGAAAATGCAGGGTGAAAAAAAAAGGTTGTAGTGAATCAGGATTGTTAGGCAAATGAAGGACAGAAATGTAATGAAGGAAGAGGAGTTAAAATGCAAGCTGAAAAAATGTCAAGAGGAAACAGAGGCAACCAGCATGGAGTATAATCTAAAACGAAGATAGACAAAACAATAAAAGTCCAAAATGGACTCAAATGGAGCACACAGGGGAGAATAAACTAAAATATAATAGGAATTAGAAAGATAGGGCACAGTCAACTAGAAGTTTAGATTGGTACACTAAGAAGGCGCAGGTGGAGGATAGAGGTTGTAATAGGTCTGGAATGCTAAGTAAAAAAAGCACAAGAGTGGTCAAGGAAGTGAAATTAAAAACAATCTGAAAAGTGACAAGGAAACAGATGCAATCAGAGAGAATTAAAATGTAAAGCAAAGCTAGGCAGATCATAAAGGTTCAATTTGGTATCAACTGGAGAACACATGGGAAAATAAGCAGTTTTTATCTATTGGACAAACCAGCAGAAGTAATACTCGTTAAGAAGTTAGAGAGCAAACACAGGGGGGAAAAGAAGTTTTTAACTATGGGACTGCAATTGAGTATAAAGATAACAGGACAATGATATTAATTCAGAAGAAGATAAAGCAAGGGCAGATTAAAGAGACTACAAATAGCAAGGATCTATCTAGAGGAGTAAGCAGCATTCATATATCATAACTAATAACTATACTTTTATATGCAAGCATTAACTGAATACACCCAAAAGATTGAAAATCATTGCAGATGCTTAAAAGATATAACAAAGCTGAGATACTAGTACAAAGTCATAGATATTCATAGATTTCCTAAGAAGATAATATATAAGTGAAAGAGACAACACAAAAATATACAAGCAAACAAAAAACATTAGAACAAACTTATGCAATTAGAATAAACTAGTCTAAAGACAGTTAAATAGAACAAGAAAAACAAAATAGGTGGAGATACCACCGGCCCCAACAAATGAGTTCCATATAGTTCATAGTTTGGGTGTGTCGAAAGGATTTAATGTCAAAGATATTTGGTTCTGCAAGTCTTGGTCAAAAAAGGGGGTATTTCTGTGTCAATGATGGTAGATTTATGGTGGACTTGTTGGCCTTCTATTATTGTGGTGAGACTGAACTTGAAGCTGAAGTTGAAGTTGGTACTGATGCATGTGAAACTTGAGGCACAGAAAAAGGCTTGGTTGCTGCTTCAAAGTGTTCAGATGATGATGCCTCAATGGTGTTCACTGGTATAGTAATAACACAATCAGAATTACATTCAGTTTTTGATCTTTTGGGAGATTTGTAGTGTGCAATCCATTGCTCACAGTCTTCTTGTGACGATTCTTTTTGATTTCTGATGATAGACGATTCTGAACCAAAAGCGTGCAGATGATATTGCTGGTGAGGATTAAGTCTTTTGGAGCCAAGTTCTTGCATCAATGTTGTTGGACTGGACAAAGGACTAGATGTTGATGAGTTCATTAACTGACCATCTTCAATGTCAGAAACAATAAAATTGGCAGCGTAGGGAGCAAATTGAAGAGAGAAAAAGTTGTTGCTGTGATCTGAGAGATAATCCTCAAGATTGGCATTATTTCCAACCATGTCATCTTCATAGTAAACTCTGTCAGATAATGCCTCTGATATTAAGTTAATTTCCTCATTAGAATGGATTAAATTTTCATTAGGGAAATCTTCATCTGAATATGAAATTGAGGATTGGTCTTGATTAGAAGATCTGGGTGAGTAGATTGTGTCTAGACTCCAATCACTTTCCGAGTCAGCCCTGTCTCTGTTGAAGAATTCTTCTAGAGCAAAGTGATTGTTAGGAATTTGAAGTGGAATTGGAGATGGAAACCTTGGGTGATTGATAAGGAAGTTGTCTATGCAGTGTTCATTTAGGTGGCCTAGCCTATGGCAGAAATTGCAGAAGATTCTATGAAGTTATAAAAATTTGAATTCAATCCAGTTCAAACTATAATCATTGTTAGGGGCATGAGTTCCAAATCTTAGAGGCTGAGAAACATCAATTCTAACTCGAACCAATCTCAAATAAAAACCATTAGGAAACATGATTGGATCATCATAAGCAATGACTTCTTCTAAGCAAGAAGTGTAAGGAAAACATTAACAATTTTAGCTTGCTCTGGGTAGAGGTTTAGCAAATTGATTTCAAAATCTTCCCTAGGAATGGAAATGTTTGAAGGAGTTAAGAGTTCTAAAATCTGGATAAGCAAAATATCACCATAAAGTACTCTTGTTTCCTGCCTAAAGACACGCATCATTTCTTGTTCAATTTCAAACTTAATAAAATAGTGATGCCTACCAAACCTACTAACAGAAAGCCCTCCAAAAATATTCCTTCTAAAAATTAAAGTTTTTTTAACAAAATAAGAGTTTTTATCAAGCCTGGTGAGAAAACCACCAACCATTTTGTAAATCCATTGCCTAACAGGGTTTCGGTGATTGAAAGATTGAATCGTAAATTGATTAAAAAAAGCAACATCATTAGTCCAAAGACTAGACATAGTCATACAGAAAACTTATTCCAAAAAAGAAAGATCAGAGAAAACAAGCTAACATTAAAATCAAACAAGGAAACAAAGAGAAATAAAAACTTTTGTTAAAGAAAAGGGTAGACAGGAAGAGGGGTTTTGAAATCTTTTTATAGATGAGATGAATACCCAGAGCAACACTAAAAAACAACATGATTGGAAACATTAAATAGAGGTGGCTCGAATTGTATTGCTCAGCGTAAAACATGTGGTTGCAATTTTAGGCTTTGAATTGAAAGGAAAATCAGAAGCAGCTGCATAGTTATAGTTGTAGGAATAAGGTTGTGCCACCTAATGAAACTGAATCCCCAAGTAAAATAGAATAGAATTTCTGAAAAGTATGATGAGATCTTATTAGGCAGAAACAGTGTTACCTGGAGAATAATTCAAGAGAATCGGTTATTGCAGAGGGAGAAAGTTGGAGGACAGCATCATTGCAGCAGAACCCAATGGATGCGGAGAGGAAAAAACGATGAGAAGACCATGACAGAAACCACATCAGAAGCTATTGGAAAGCTGGGCAGATCTTTAAGTGATAGAAACTTTAAGCAAGGAAGTGACATTGACTTTCCAAGTACAAGTAACCACTAAGCGCAACTTGAGTGGGATCGGAAAATTTGCCAATTATGCCTGCCTTTAAAGGATACATGATAAAAAAAAAACTAGATCTTGTGGAGAACAATTCTCTCCCCCGTAAAAAAATATGCAGAACCTTTTGACATTATACTGCACCCAAACTGAAACTTATTAGACTACATCTTGTTAGGACCGGTGTAAAAAAATAGCTCGAAGAGACGGGGGTTTCCATGATTGATTCTTCAAAAAAAAGGAGTTGATTTTAGGGTCTACAAGATGATGAGTTAAAAAAAAATCAAAGAAAACAAAAAGAGGTTATGGTTGAAGGTGGGCCCGGTTGTGTTAAGAGTTGAGGAATGGTTGTTTTATTTGTTATATCAAAATAACAAAAACTAAAGTTACCAAAGTAACAAGATCTAAAGGAACCAAAGTATCAGGATTTAAGCTACTGTCATACTAGTCTTCTAAATCGGTCTTCAGTGGTTTAAGATAGGCGGAATTAGGTTGAATCATCGTGGAAACAGTTGTTAAAACTAAAGAAATTGTTGATGATCTTGATCTTGTTGATGTTATTATTGTTTCTGATGTAATTGATTTTTCTGAATAAGGTCGTGCCACCTAATAAAACTGAATCCCCAAGTAAAATAAATTAGAGTTTCTGAAAAGTATGATGAGATCATATTAGGCAGAAACAGTGTTACCTAGAGAATAGTTCAAGAGAATCTGTTATTGCAGAGGGAGAAAGTTGGAGGATATCATCATTGCAGCAGAACCCAATGGATGTGGAGAAGAAAAAACGATGAGAAAACCATGACAGAAACCACATCAGAAGCTATTGGAAAGCTGGACAGATCTTTAAGTGATAGCAACTTTAAGCAAGGATACATGATAATAAAAACCTAGATCTTGTGGAGAACAATTCTCTCCCCCTGAAAAAATATGCAGAACCTTTTGACATTAAATTGCACCCAAACTGAAACTTATTGGTCTACATCTTGCTAGGACCGGTGTGAAAAAAGTAGCTTGAAGAGAAGGGGGTTTCCATGATTGATTCTTTAAAAAAGGAGTTGATTTTAGGGTCTACAAGATGATGAGTTAAAAAAAATCCAAAGAAAACATAAAGAGGTTATGGTTGAAGGTGGGCCCGGTTGTGTTAAGAGTTGAGGAATGGTTGTTTTATTTGTTAGATAAAAATAACAAAAACTAAAGTTACCAAAGTAACAAGATCTAAAGGAACCAAAGTATCAGGATTTAAACTACTGTCATAATAGTCTTCTAAATCGGTCTTCAGTGGTCTAAGATAGGCGGAATTAGGTTGAATCATCGTGGAAACAGTTGTTAAAACTAAAGAAATTGTTGATGATCTTGATCTTGTTGATGTTATTCTTGTTGCTGATGTAATTGATTTTTCTCCATATATAATCGTATTCCTACACTTATCAAACTTTTTGTTTCATTAAAGAAAACAAACAAAAACCAAAAACCAAAATTCAAAACCCAAACTTAAAAGATAATTAAAAAACCTGAAACTACTACTGAAATAAAAATAAAATGAAGATAAATCAAACCCTAAAAGAAGAAATTGGTAAAATAAAATAGAATATAACATAAGCTTAAAACCTAAATCTATGAGAAAAGAACCACAAGTGTTTTACATGGGAGCAAATCTAAACCGGGGATAATTTAGGGTTTTTTAGGGTTTTTATATCTAGGCTTGTTTTTATCGCAAGAGAAAGAGTGTTTAAGATGTTACAATTCCTCCTTAATTTTCGAAACTTATTATATTTAGTCCAAATTTGTGCACCCATGATAAACCGGGGTGCACATTCCGGATTTCTTTATTGGTTCAGAAAATCTTAAAAACCGACATCTTTTGTACTTTACTTTTATAGTTATTTTATTTATTTTTTATTCTTTATCTCTCTTCCTGAAATTACGTTAAAAAAATAAAAATAAATAAAGACTACTCATAAATTTCTAGATCTTCATCACATGAGAAACATGGATCCTTCTAGTTTAGGGAGCAAAGTAATGCAAGCAATCTCATTTATTTGTTCGTAGCAGATATCAATAGCTTGACGAAGCAAACTAATACCCAAAATAAAGAAGTGATAATAACACTTTTGTTGAAACGGAGGGAGTAGTATTTTCAAATAAATCCTCTTTATATTCTCGAGGATTTGATGAAGTGCTCCCTGAGACATCAAGATAACAATTAACTACATAAAGCAAGGAAGCTCATATATGTTCTGTATACTCAATCAGTGGAACGAGAACTTAAGAAAAAGTGTCAGCAAAAGCCCATTGAGCAATTGAATCTCCTAAACACCTTTTTCTTCGTCATCGACAATTCTAAGTTTTGCCCTTTTTTGCATTTCAGAAATTTGTTTTTTTCTTCATACTCTAGCTTTAAGTGATATTTTTTCTTTTGGTACTCCACAAGCACCTGGAAGTATTCTTAGACCTCCACCCATACAAGTAATTATATTGTTAATGGATTTGTGGACATTTTGTTATATGAAAGTTGTGAAAATTATGTAAGGAAATTCATCTGATTTGGAAGTGTTGTTCACTACAATTTTTTTTTTATCATAAATAAAATTGCGTCAAAACCCAGATTCACTACTTCAAAATAATATGAAACCCTGAGATTCTGAACATTTCTAGCATTGATGATGGTATGAAGGACTTCAAACGAAGTTAATAGATATTAGAAAACAACCGAGATGTTTTTATATATGAAATATTAAGAATTATGAGTTTGGTTTAATAAAATATATGAATAGAGAGAGATGATAGAGAAGTTTTCTTTTTTGAAGCATGATGATAGAAATATTGATGGCCTAGAGAGTCGTAGTGTGTTATATTTCCTAATTTCCAAAAAAAAATTAAGAAAAAAACATGTAAAAGTAAAGTTGAAAAAGAAAGTGGTTTGTGAGAATTTTACGACCAATAAGCAAAATCGGAATGTGCACCCAGGTTTAGTAGGGCTGCACAAATTTGGACTCTATTATATTAAATGTCTCAACTCGCCTTATACTTGAAAAAATAAATACGTCAGAACTCGAAGTTGATTACTAAAAAGAAAAATAGTTTGTGGTTATAACTCCAAAGGTGTCACTATCCATCAACAAAAAACCTAACAAAACAAAAGTTCACAAAAACCTCATTTGACATTAACTGTCTAAACTACCCTTTTAGTTTAAATCACCCCAACAAAAATGAAAAACAACCCAACCTTTAATTTATATTCTCTACTCACCACCAACACTACCAACACCACAACCAACTACTAGCACCACTAACCACCACTGCCGACCACCGTCGCAGCCGCCAGCCACCACCACCGCCGACGCTCGCCAACCGCCGACTCCGCCACCACCCAACACCCAGCACCACCAACCAACCACCACCAACAAAGCCGTCACTAGCATCACCACCATTGCCGCCACTACCACCAATAGCACTACAACCACCACTATCACTAACAAAAATTGGTTTCATAGAGATTAGTACTCAATAAAATGAAAAAGTGAAACAAAATATATGAAACCAAAACTAGTTTCAACAAAAAAAAATCATATCACCCACAAGATTGGTTTCGTCGACAAAAGCTAACTAAAATTAACAAAAATTAGATGAAACCATAATTGGTTTCAACAAAATGAAGAAAAAAAAAGATGAAACCAAAATCAATTTCAACAAAAAACTATCCCATCACGAAAAACATTTGGTTTCTTCGATAAAAAGTAGAAAAAAAAGTTATATAAAATCAGATGAAACCAAAACTCATTTCAACAAAAAATTATCGTATCACCAAGATTGGTTTCGTCGACATAAACTCGAAAAAATAAAACAAAATTAGATGAAACCAAAACTGGTTTCAACAAAAAAATATTGTATCACCAACTAGATTGGTTTCGTCGACAAAAACTAACAAAACTTAGAAGAAACCAAAATTGGTTTCAACAAAACGAAAAAAAAATGAAACCAAAATTGGTTTTAACAAAAAAATTATAATATCACCAACAAGATTGGTTTCATCGATAAAAACTAACAAAAAATAGATGAAACCAAAATTGGTTTCAGCAAAAAAAAAAGAAGATAAAACCAAAATAGAAAGCATATAATAGCAAAAAAAAATATGAAGTTGTAACCTGATCAAAGTTTGAATAAAAGGGTAGCGATATTGGGTAGCGTTGAAGTACTCCTATGATTTCTCAACAAGTGCCCACCAACTACAGATTACAGAAAGTAGACATGTCATCTTAAAAGCTCCCAAAGTGAGCAGGATCAAAATGATGGCTAGGCAAAACAATAAAGGAGCACGTGCTGCTGGATGCTTCACAAAGTATGCAAACATATTACATATTCTCAATAGTTTAGAAATTAGGTGGTTCCTTATTTTCGTAGGCCCATCCGGGAGCAAAAATTGCAGCCGACACATCCTCATTCTTTAGTAGATCAAGTGCAATATATATATGGTAACCATAAAGATTTGCAAGTTAAGTGGTTCATGTTTAGCAGAAATACTATACAAAGCATACAAAAACTGAAAGGTCTTGCTTATAAGGGAAGTAGAAACTTCAAATATGAGGTTGAGAAAGGAACAACGAAAGTACAAAGCAGCTGCAAGCTCTAAAACTTTGTAAGCCAAGATACTGTCCACTGACCACCACCAAAAGTATCCCTTTCGAAAACATCGATATCCATGTCGACATCATATTTCCTCTCACTAGCAACTTCAGTTGAAAGCTTTGGATAGTCTTCCTGCAAATTGATTACAGAAAGAGCGCATAAAAAGAGAAAACCATGTAAGAAATACAGTTGGAAAAGCAAAATATGAATAGAAAAGAGAGTAAATCATTAATTTTTGACAAGAAAATATTGCATGCCATGTACAGTTTACAAAAATGTCATCACATAGATCAAAAAAAGGTTTGTTCTTTTTATTGAGTTGATCTTGCCATAATAGATCATCGTCTATGATCACAATGTCGTACCTGTATCACCTAGTATGGTTAAAAAAACACCAACCACAGAGCCGCTATAATAAAATTTAGTTACGTAGACTAAAGCGTTCTTTGAGAAGTCACCATATGACTAATGATCCAGGCATGGACAAGTGCATTGTTTTTGTCAGATGATTAGCAAATTCTTTCATGTTCAGGATTTGCTTCACATCCAATTTTACTTCAATATTGATCTGCAAGTAAGTAATACCTCCACGTTAAAGATAAAACATTACAAATATTAGTTTCCTATAATCTATTATAGCTGGATGCAAAGTTTTCCTCCTCACATAGTCTTGTACGCAATTCCTCTAGGATTTCATTACATCTTTGCATCTACTAAATTTTGAAGCACCTGATACTAAATTTCCATGTTTATGCTCGTCTTATAGAACTATATCAAACACTAGAGCTATCACCCACTATCTCATCCTTCTCAAGCTAAACCTAACCCAATTTTTTCAAAATCATATGCATTACAATCCACAAATCTCAAACAAGAAAAAAAACCACAAGTATTACCAGCCAACCATCGAATCCTAACGCAACTGCAATCTCTGATAAACGCTTAGCATATATTTGCGCCGATTCTTTCGTTGCCAAAATCTCATTACAAACTAGTTTTCCTTCATCCCATTCAGCTATAAATATTCCCAGTAACAAAAAATCAAACATCTTGAGGTCAGTACTTCAGGTCCTTGCACAGTGCCACTTACCAAAAATTAACAAATTTTTCAATTCAGGTTTGAACACAGATATCTCTGGGTACCTTAACACCATGAGTATGAGCAGTATTAACCCAACAAGGAGGAGGAATAGTAACAAGATTATGTGAGAAATAAACAAAGATATCCATTAAATACCAATGCCAATTTTAAAAAATAAAACAAAATTAAATGAAACCAAAAATTGTTTTCAACAAAAAAAAAAACTTATCATGTCACCAACAAGATTGGTTTTGTCGACAAAAACTAGAAAAAATTAGATGAAACCGAAATCGGTTTCAACAAAATGAAAAAAAAAATGAAACCAAAATCGGTATCCTCCTCACAGGTATCTTGCAAATCAAAAAATATTGTCTTAAGCTTGTATGCATGATAGTGGTGACACTCTATGGAAAACTGCATTCTTGAAGCATTTATTTAGGCCATTGGGTTTATACACCTACGTACGCTATCGTCTGTCTGAATACTATATATTAGACCACCTGCATGGTGTTATAATCATGAATCTCAGTTAAGACTTCTCCTCCACAACCTTCAAATTTAAAACATGCATGAGGCTATAATCGTATCTAGTGAGTGTACCTATCCAACTACTTCTACTGTATCATATATGCCACACCAAACTAGGGTCATTTATACATACTATACTGCTAGCATATAGCTATCACATAGAAAAACATGGACAAAACCATGTCTATCAGATATTATTGCTTCAACACCAGTATTGTTGATTGAGATAATAAAAGAAGAAAATCTGTGGAGACTAGTCATTTTAATAGGATGAAAACTTATACATTTTCAACACCATTTAATTTATCGACAACTAGTCAACAACGAAACCAGAAAAACAAAATTGCAAAAACAAAAATGAAAACTAAACAACCTAATCATTAACAACATGCCTTCATCGAAAATCAAAACTAAATGGTTTCCAAAAAATTTAGATGGGTAACATAGATTTCGGTAAACTGAATTCAATTTGAAATAAGATTTTTGATTGAGATAAATGTTTAAGATATTGAATAAAAATCACTCAAAATCCCTGGAAAAATTTTTGGTAAATTTTTTCAAATTTTTTAATCTCAAAAGAGAGATTGAGTATAGATGATTACAAATGTATACTCTGATCATAAATTAGGAAAAAAATCGAGATCAAATCGACGATTCAGGTTTTCGAAACTCTTGAAACTCGGTTTTGTTGAATTTTAATATCGACTTGAAATCGATTGATTAAAGTTTTGTTTGAGTTATAATGATATAAAGAAAGTAAACTTATCTTTTGGTTCAATTTCGATGATGTTTCAGTCATAAAACGATGATTTGCATCGACTCTTCCCATCAATTCGCAACAAGCTTTAAGAACAGGTTCTCTGAAAGTCTCAATTGCTGGTGGTGGTGGTGGTTATGGTGGGAGACGGTGTTGGTGGAAGATTTGGAGATGAGTTTCATGGTCGTAGTAGGAGGAGGAAAGAAGGAGATTCAGAGATAGAGAAACGATAGATCTCATAGGGAAAGAAGAAGATGTATAGGAGGGTAGTCTGGGTACTTTTAAAAATAAAATGGACTTATTAATGCAATTTTAAAATAAATGGGTTTTTGTATCACTTTTCGAGAATATTGTGTTTTTATGGATCTCAACATATGAGAGGAGTTTTTGTATGATAAGGATGGTCATCTTCAGGTTTTTTCACTTGTTATGAAAGAAAAAAGAAAAAAAAATCATATGGATCAATTGTTCAGTAAGTTTACTCAAAGAGAAGTAAGGATTGGGCGTTTTGCTGCTCCCTTTATGTTCAGTAATAAGCCCTTACACTCTTATGTAAATATATTTTATGCCCCTTAATTTTCATTCTTCTCAGACAAATCAACTTGTGCAAATAGTCTTTATGTTACAAGTGGGCCTTCTGCCGCTTTCTAAAAGCAAGGCATTGATGGATTTTCGATAGGGCTGGGTATGCTTCTAGAAACTAAACTATACTTTCATATGTCAACTTCTTCGACAGGTTTCCTAAATGATTTACTCAACCTTTTTTTTTTTAATAAAAAAAGAATTTTATTGCCTAAACTTCAGCAGAAAAATTAAAATCTCTTGCTAACATGTTATAAATATCCTTAGGGTAATCATCAAAACACTCTAAATTAATTTGATTCTTTCTAACCAGTTTGGATAAAGCATCCGCAACCTGGTTGTTTTCTCTACTATTGAATAAAAAACAACAATTGATAAACAAACTACTTAAGTGCTTAATTTCTTTAATAATGTTTTTTTGATCCCAATGAACAAGGTACTCTTCTAAATTTATAGAATTTATAACCTGTTTTGCATCTGCTTCAATTTCGATTTCTTGAGCTGCAAGTCCAATGCCCATCTTAATGCATCTCTCACAGCCTTGCACTCAATTTTTTCTGGACTCAGGCTCCTATCATTGAAAGATCCTTTGACTCCCTCCCAATGACCTGCATGATTTTGAATTACAATACTAGTGTCAGAGTTGTTAGTAATATGACAAAATGATGCATCCACATTACTCTTAATAATATCAAAAGTTGGTGGTTGCCAGCCTGACTGAACATGAGATGAAATAGTCAACTCAGGCATACTCAAATCATCAATTTGTGCAGGCAGTAAACATTATGAAAGATAATAATTAATTTTATGTACTGAGTTAGTAGGGTTTAGAGGTTTCCCTTAAAACACAGATTCACACTTGTCTTTCCAAATTATCCAACAACCCACCATCAGTCTAAAAACCCAAGTGTCCTCAGCAGCAGAAGCAGGTTGATTAGTAGAAAACCAACTGACCACCCATTGAGAAACAGTGATGCCATTATTCTCAACAACATCAATATTAACGTTGATATTCCTCCACACTCCCCTTGCATGCCTACACTCAAAGATGATATGCTCAAGAGTCTCCATAGAGTTGTTGCAGGAACCAAAGTGAGTATCAATTGAAATATTAAAAGCATCAAGTTTGGATTTAACTTGCGTAATATTTCTAATGCACTTCCACGCAAACATCTTTATCCTATGAGGAACCTTGTAATTCCAGAGAGATTTTTTCCAAATTTGAGAATCAACCACTTCACCAGAGTCTTGGTTATGGACATTGTTATTAGCAAGAAGATTATAAGAACTTTTCAAAGTGAATATACCATCTTTATATGGCATCCTGATAAGTATATCTTCTTTAGATATATCCAGAAACATATCAAAAAATTTACTAGTTGTTTCTTGATCAAAAAGTTGATTAACAAGAGGAACATTCCAGTTATTTGAACCTGACAGAAGATGCTCAAAAACATAATTGTAAGATTGATTAGTTGGAATAGGAGCGTGAAGAATTCCTACCACCCATTTGTCTTGTCAAATCTTAGTTTTCTTGCCATTATTAACTTCCATGAAACTGTTAGCCTTAACAATCTTAATTCATTTGTAAATCCCATTACAAACCCATGAGACATTAGTGCTAGTCTCAGTATCAGAGCAGTGAAACAAGTTACCATTCCTGAAGTATTTTGAATTAAAAAATTTAAACCAAAGTTGAAAAGATTCAATGCGTAATCTCCAAGCCATCTTAGCTAAAAGAACAAGATTAAGATTTTCCAAGTTTCTAAAGGCTAAACCACCTTGGGCCTTGGATTTACATAACCTATGCCAAGCAAGCATATTAGTACCTCTATTAGAGTTGTATCCCCAGAAAAACCTCCTTTGAATTGAAGTAAGCTGATTGGTGAGATTTTTAGAAAGAAGAAAAGTACCCATTTGATAGACAGGTACAGAATTTAAAACATGTTTCACCATAGTTGATTTACCAGCTTGAGTGAGTGCCTTAGAAGACCATCTTGACAATCTTTGTTCAAAATTATCTTTTATAGCTTTGAAGACCTCTTGTTTAGAATGTCCAAAAATAGTAGGAGAACCTAAATACTTTATCTTGCATTCATAGGTTTAACACCAAGAATCTGAATAAGAGTGGAAACAACTTCAGGTTTTGTATATTTACTGAAGTAGACTGAAGAATTATAAAAATTTATTACTTGCCCAGAGACCTGACTGAAATCATGAAGGAGTGTAGGAAGATTGTTCATACAATATAGGTTTGCTTGTGTGAAAATCAAGCAATCATCTGCAAAAAAAAAGATGATTAATGGCTGGAGAAGGAGCAGCCACTTTAAAACCAACAATTGATTTGTTGTGCATAGACTGAGAAATGTGTCTAGATATAAATTTCATAACAAGAATAAAAAAATATGGTGACAATGGATCACCTTGCCTTATACCTTTAGTGGGATGAAATTCAGAGCATGGTGAACCATTAAGCATGACTGCAAGAGAGATGGTACTGATGCATTGATAAATTAAATCACAAAAGTCATCACTGAAACCAAAATAATGAAGAACTTTGATAAGAAAATACCATTCTAACCTATCAAAAGCTTTTGACACGTCTAGCTTCAGAGCCATCCACCCCTGAGCTCCTTTTTTCTTCTTCGTAGAGTGAATACATTCTTGAGCAATCACTGTGTTATCACTAATTAGCCTACCAGAAACATAAGTTGCTTGATAAAGAGAAATAATCTTGTTATTAATGTCTTTAATCTAGCTAATATCAACTTGGATATTATTTTGTAAGAAGTATTACATAATCCAATAGGCCTGAAATCAGCAGTAGTGATGGCTTTCTTCTTTTTATGAATTAAAGCAATGTAGGTCTTGTTAATTTCTTTAAGAATGTGCTTAGTTCGAAAGAATTTTTTGCACCATATTGCATACATCTTGACCAACAATCTCCCATTGACTTTTGTAAAAACCTACTTGAAACCCTTCTGGTCCTAGAGCACTCCAATTCTCCATACTTTTTAGGGAGTTATAAACTTCTTGCATACTTGGAGTTCTTGTAAGAGATATATTGTCCTCATCTGTGATAATAATGGGAATCACCTGAAAAAATCCTTCATCCATTGTAGTAAAGATAGTATTACTTATACTTTTAAAATGAGAAGTAAGATAGAAATCCAAATCTGCTCTTGAACTAACCAATTACCTTCAGAATCTTGAAGAGAATCAATGTTATTCCTAGACTTCTTCCTATTATTTTTAATATGGAAATACTTGGTGTATTGTCCATCTCCTTAATAAAACTATCTCTTGACTTTTGTTGTAAGAAATTATTTCTCTTTTTGTGCCACTTGTGTGAGTCAGAAAAACCAAAACAATTTGTCTATCAACCTCTAAAGTAATAGCTTGACACTGCAAACTCTCTTACTGTATTTGAAGAGAATCAACTTTGTGATTTATATCCCCAAAGTGATTTTTATTCCATCTTGATAGAGCCTGTCTAGTGAGTTTTTGCTTTTGCACCAATTGAAATCCAGGAGAACCTATAATGCAAGAATTCCAAGCCTTTGCAATCTCAGGAGCACAAGTAGCATCACTTAGCCAAGTAAAGAAGAATTTAAAAGGAATTCTTAGTTTATCCTGGCTAGTATTAGACACTAGAAGAATTGGGATGTGATCACTTCCAAGTTGGCTCAAGTGATAAAGTTTAAAATGTGGGAAATGTAAATTTCAGTCTTCATTACCAAGAGCCATGTCAATCCTAGATTTTTTCTCACCAGTTCCCATGTTATTTGCTAGACCATGTAAAATCTCTACCAACATATCGAAAATTATCTAGACCATAATGCTTGATTATATTGTTGACCATACCATCAGTGGAAGAGCTAGCACTCACATGATTACAATCAAGATGAAAATTCAAATCATAAATTAAAGTCCAAGGCTGAGTCCCATTTTCACTCAGATATTGGATGTAAGACCATTGGCTTTTCTTTTTAATGTAATTAGTGTACCCATAGACACATGAAAGCAAAATTTCAGGTTTACTCATACCAATTTGAACAACAACATGAAACATGTTTTGCTCAGCATACATAACATCAAAAATTAACCCACTCTTCCACATAAGGACTAACCCTACTGACAGTCCTTGTGGTTCAATAAAAGCATGATTAGGATATTGAAAACGAGATAAAAATGGCTTAATCTTATGACTAGCAAGTTTTGTTTCACATAAAAATATAATATCTGGGTTTTGAATTCTAATTTGATCATTGAGGTGATCTCTAGTAACTTGAGACTTAAAGCCTTGCACATTCCAAGAAAAAACTCTCATGTTGACTACTTTGAGGTAGTACCTATTATCTAAATATGCATGAATATAATGAAGAATACGGTTTCCTAAAACAGAATATACAGATTGGAAGATGTTCAGAGAGAAGTTAAAAAGCCTTTCAAAAAAACTAATAGATAGTAATAATACCTGGTTAGCTGGATTCTCTTGGTTTTCTAGGGAAAGCTTGTTAGGATTGCATGTTTCATCTCCTCCCTTTTCCATTTCTATTCCTTCCATAAACATGGAAGGAACTCGGTTCTTAAGCATGAAGACCTTGTCAGATTCATTCATAACAGTGTTGAATATTGTATTTTGGGGTTGGTTTTGAACATAAGAGGTTTCAGATGAACTTTGGATCCTATATCTTTTATTATGCATGTTGTTATCCTTAACAGGTGCACCTTCTTATATCATTTCAACAGTATGATGAATGTTATCTCCAATAATGGTATCCTCTTCCATGTTCCCTGAATGAACAAGTAAATCTTGTTCCTTACAATATTGCTCATAAGCTTCATCAGATATTACCTCTCTGCTAAGTTCTTCAGTAATTGAGGCACATTGTTCAGGATTGTGATCAACAACATAACAATGAGGGCACAAATTATGGGGTTATTTTTGCCAATGATATCTAACCCATACAACTTCTCCTGAATTCATGTTCTACCATTCTCCTCTTTTTATAGGAGTAATTAAATCCATTTTTATCCTTGCCGTAATCATATTACTTCCTCGAGGTCTGTAGTTTTTCGGGTTTACATCTTTTTTAACTCCAAGATCTTCAATAGCTTCATCTGTGATTGCTTTAGACTGATGTTCAAGCAATAAATTCTTGAATTTGACATTCCATTCTTCCTTAATGAATTTTTAATCCTTGAGAGCAATGCTTGTAGTGTATTTTTGAAGACTCAGTAGACTTTTATTGATGTTCCAGGGAGAAGAATATTGTCACAATCTTCATCAGTGTCTAACTTGAAAACAAGCAAGTTTTTGCACATTACTCGCACTTCCTTCTTCTTATATTTCTTCCACGGTTCATTAATTTCTTGTTTAACAATTGCAGTTTTAACTCCGTCATGGTGCGTCAGCTTCCCAATTAAACAAGCTGACCATTCATTTGGAGCTGCACTCAGAGCACTAGTAGAACCAAGAGCTTTTTTTAACTTATCTAGGAGGCTGATTTGAGATCTTAGTTGAACTCATCTTGCTGGTTAAATTAGAGATGTTATCTGAAAGTCTAGAATCCATGGAACTGACAATAAAGAAGAAAGAGTGAAAAAATGATATAAATTACAAATAATACTTATTCACAAAATACCATTGTAAATGATATTTATGGTGAACGGTAGTTAATTGAGATATATTTTGATCCCTATATATTAAGATTAAGAAAAGAAACTGATTCCATTTTGGGCTCATAGAAAGTTTCCAGATATAATAGCATCTTGTTAGGAGATAGGCTAAATCTAATGAGTTGACTGAGCTGATTGGGGGAAATTCAAAATTTGAAATTTTTGTGGTATCAAAGTGAGTTGAATCAGGTTATCCAACATAGTTCCTGAAATCTAACCTGGTTGACATAATGTTATCATACTTTTTAAAACCATCATGGAGACGATGGAATGCAGAACTCCAAAGTTGGACAAAACTGTCATGATAAGGATCCACATGCGAAAGACCCAAGACAAAACCGGAAGCTTCCCATACTTGCACGAAAAGAATCCCACAAGGGAAGATATTAGCTATCCATTATAAATAAAAGCTTTTCCAGAAAGAAAGTAAAACAATCCTACAAAGAGATTAATGTAAAGAAGATTAATAGATAAAAAAAAAATCAGGAAAAGAAACAAAACTAGTAATTAAGAGATAAAATTAGTAGAACTAATTTGAAAAAATAGAAACGATTATTATAAAAAGATGAGACAAAATTAAACCACAAAAGAAAGATTGAAGTAAAACACTAAATTAAGTTGAGAAATCCAGAATGCAGAATGCATAGTAGTTGATAGTAACACAATAACGGAAACTGAACATTCATGAATTTTTCCTACTGAGTCGGCTCATAAGTCACCGATCCTCAGAGCTCTAGATGGATGAAGGAATGATTGGATGAGTCACATTTTCACTCAACTGAAACACAGGGTGCTGACGAAGTTTCCTCGCCCCTTTTCTCAAACTCAACCTATCCAAGAAACATTCTGCATCTCTCGTATCATCTTTATACCCATTTTCTGTCGTCCTAATTTGGCACTTGACAGGCGTACTGGTTTGTTCTTCATCATTGACACTCCTTTCGTGGTCCCATGAATAATGCTCAATCGCAGATCCCGAATTGTTTCTAGGGTTAAGATGAAGGAGGTCAACAGAGTAGGAATTATGGCAAATGGTATCTCTGGTTGTCCGTTTGCAAGACCCTTCACCAGTTTCACTGTCTAACAATGATGGATACAGGTCACTGATCTCTGCCAACTCTGAGCATGAAGATAACTCCCCAGACTCGAAACCAGATTCTTTTCTTTCTCGGACAGTTTTCATAACAATGGCTCTCAGAAAATTCATAACTTGCACAGCATGAATTAGTGCAGTCAAGGGATCTGCCATCTGCAACAGAGAATTTTTTCAACAAGTTACTGTATTGACCATTCCTATGAGCATATGTTAAAATCACACAAAATCACTTGTCATCCTTAAGAAGGGAAACTCCCTAATTGGTTACTAAGGAGAACTTTTGCTTCAACAGACTAGCATCCATATAAACAGCGAAACAATGTTTTGGTATTTTCCTCCCAATCCAGAAGAACAGATAAACTGGGTGTTAAGGATTTTCATCAGAGCAAGCGAAGATGAAACTCTACGAAGACTACAAAGCCAAGGACTGTGGTGAATGTCAAACCTAACATTGACAAATGGGATTTCTTCTTTTGACGCTTGAAAGTGAGAAACAAATAAACAGCAGAACTTCAGTTACCTGTGTCATGTTAGGTGCAAACACCATAGCAATATTGCGTGCATTCATCTTGTTGTGATTTTCGTTCTGCACAACATCAGCCATCAAATTGATGGCCCAGTCAAGCAATGTGGCATCTGTAGGCTGCAGTAGCATCATGAGTTGCACACACTCTGACTCCGTGTTGCAATGCATCACCTGATCCGGTGTAAGGGAGTCGAGTACCCCTGAGGGAAGTTCTCGGAACCATGCCTTTAAGCAACAGAAAAGTTCAGTTCTCAATTCTGAACAAATTTTAACGAGGAAACTTAAAAGCAGACGCAGTAGTTATTTGTTACAATTAAATAACTCAATATCCGCACAACGTGATAAAGTAAACATGTTGTGAATTCAAAATTAACCTTTGGACTTCGGCTAAGCCCATGAAATTATACCTGCTTATTTGAACTAATTCCCAGTTGTTACCTTCGAAGTTGGACTAAAAGTCATCGAGACTGGCTTCATAATTGTAATAATTAAAATACACATAGAGGAAAATGATGAAGAAAAAGCAACAAGAGAACTATGATGAAGTTATATTCAGACGACAGAAATGGAGAACCATAAAGGAGAGAAAAAACGGTTAACAATTGAAGCTCAATAACCCATGCTATTAACAATTGGAGCTCAATTACCCATGCTATGCATTTATTACATCCAATTAGATTGAAAGAAGCATAACAAAATATGGTTGCGGTTTGGATTTTTTTAGTAAATTTAGTAAATACCTTTACTAGACCTGCCAAGCAATGCACATCAATTCCATGCTTTACAACTCCTCTGTTTAACTGGTCTCTGACATACTCTTCTTGGGTATTTTCAGGGTTGATTCGGAAGATTCCTTCTGTCTCAAAGTACATCAAGAGAAAAGATTTGGATATTGCATAAATGTCTGCCTAGTAGTAAATCCAGTGGAAATAATGTCAATTTGACAAAAAGAAGAAACATACCCGAAGACCCCCTTCCAAGTACAAGCGCCTTTGCATCATGAGGAGAATTGTGGGCACACTGTTTCCTCTGTGATCGTACGAATATTTCATAGACTCAGCAGAAACTCCAAAAACACTTGAACTGCACAAAGGAAAATGCAATGGGTTCAAGCCTATAAAAGGAAGAGACAAATAGGAGAATTAGATCATTTTCAATACTCACATAAAGCATGATATGTTTGCTTTGAGACGTTGGGGACAGGGCTCACAATACTAACTTAATATAAACACAAATAACAAATGGATGTACTAATGTACAAAACCAAGAAGGTTACACAGTAATTCTGTAAGTTGCCTATTCTTCTATGATTCTACTAAAATTTGCCTTCTTACTAACCAAAGAAGATGCAAGGAAATACATAGGTATTTTAGCCCTATGCATTCAACGTAGTTCAGAATGAAAACACTAAACCATCCGTACAGGTAACCAAGACATTTCACGCATGTTTCTAATATATTAGTCATGCTAAATACACAGGCAAGATCATGAACATCTATCGATAATCAATATTTTTATTTAAACATAACGAAAAACATTTCAAGTGTTTGTTGCCAAATAGCATCTAAAAAGTTGAGATATTCCTTATGTATATGTTATTGTACAATCTTTCTTTTCTTTGTTGTTGAAAAAGCTAAAGAGCAGTGAGATGAAGGCATACTTCTAAAAGCCTAATAAGTATCCCACGCGTGATTTCTCTCCTTTTCCTTTCTCTTCCTTCCATATGAGGAAATCTCTAGCTGCAACAAATTTTGGTTTTACTAATGAAAAACAACAATTTCAATTTCATCTTCATTTCTTCAATCTATTATTTCAACCATTACAAGATTAAAAATCAGTATATAACAAATTGAAAAACACAGAATAGAGAACTCAGAATTAGGTAAAGATTTTATAGAAGTATGGAAAACTAACCTGGCACCGGGAACCCTGGTAGGAACTTTGGGTTTGAATTCAACAGGTAAACCAAGAAGGCCATTAAATCTATCGAATGTAACATGAGAAACGTGTTTAACATTAGTAGGAGGACTAATATGGAAATAAATTCTTCTTTATTAACACCACAAGTAGCTACTGATTTTCTTAAAGCTGCAACACATATTGTCAAGATCTGAAACTGTTGATTATTTTCATTCTTTCTCTCTGTAGATTCTTCTGGCACAATTAATGGTGTTGAAATTGGATTCATTCTATAATATCCATTTTCTCTTTCCTCTTCATATTCTTCTTCTTCTTCTTCTTCTTCATTATCATATTCATCTTCTTCTTGTACTTCATTTTTATGGCTGTTGCTGCTGTAAGGACTATTTGGATTTGAATCAAAATATTTACTTCTATTTCTAAGTCCACAAGTTTTGGATCGAAATAGTTGATTCATGATTTATTTAATTTTTTGAAAAAAAACAACAAGTGAAGAAGAAAATGAGAAAGAGATACGAAGTTAGGATTAGGGTTACGATTTTACATTAAGAATTGGCATTAGTGTTCCTGACTGTCTAAGATCTGGAGAAAAATGATAATGGCGATGAAGAATGGCAATGGGCCATGTTTTTGTTGAGTATTGTTAATAGGAGGGTAAAAATCTATGTGAGAGAATGATTTGTCTAAAATGTCCATATTATTAAATTTGCTCTTTCCCTGATTCTTAGCATGCCTCAAGGCAACTCCAACGGTACGAATATACAAAATATCAAAGAGTAGAGAAATTTGCACGTTTTTTATTTTTTATACAACGGTTTTGTGAGTAAATATGATCGCACGGCGTTTTAGTTAGACGTCTGTTATAAAACGCTATTGTAGAAGAACGTTAGGTGACACGGACGTTTCTCTAGTGGGACGTATGTTGTTGGACGCACATTTGGGTGAGCGTTTCATATTCTGGAACCAGACGCACTTATAAATGAGCGTTTGCATTCTCGTACGCTTCCTTAATCAAACGTATGTTTAACGTCCACACTAATGAGCGTCTATTGTACCAGCGTCTTAGTGTAAGAACGTTTAGAAATTGTGCGTTGTATTGCGTGGACGTTTAGTGATAAACGCTCTTCCTAATAGACGCCTGAATGCTAGAAGCCCTTCTAGAATAGCGCTTACTATTGAAACGTCCACCCACAGAAGCGTTAGCTGAGCGCCCACGTACAAGAGCGTCAATAAGACGTCCACATACAAAAGCGTCCGCACAAAACGTCCTTGTAGATGAGCGTCTAGGATGTTGACGTCCTTCTAGATGAGCGTCCGTGTTAGGGTGGTGAGCGTTAAGAACATTTTAGGTGAGCGTCCGTGTTAGGGTTAGGGTTTGGTTCGGCTATAAAACGCTCTTCCTTTCTTCTTCTCTTCTTCTAAAACGCTTTTCTCTCTTTTTCTACTCAACAGACAAAAGTTGACGGCTAGGAAGGGAACTCTAACTTGCGGTTAAAATCAAATAAATCACGGTAACAAATTCTTTCCCCCTGTCTTTTTCTTTCTTGTTTTAGCTGTATCAATTTCTTTAGTGTTAGAAATGGTTTAGTCTTAGAAACAAAACCTACACCAAATAAAATTAATAACTTATTAACATTTTCCATAAGAAAAAACTAAAACAAGAACCCATTCGCAACTCGTTTATATACATTACGAATTAACTAGCCGTTCAACGGTAAAATTTTACAACGTTCAACGGTAAAAAATTTCTCTGATCAACAACCAGCAACGAAAAGTTTACAACGGTAATAAAACGCTCTTTATGATGGACGTTTGTTGCCACGCCCATGTGGAGAAGCGTTTATGGTGGACGTCCTCTTATGGAGACGTTTGATTTATAGGCGTCCCCTTATGGAGACGTTTCATCTGTACGCGTCCTCTTAAGACATCGCCGGGCCTAGGCGTCCTCTTATGGAGACGTTGGATATATAAGCGTTTTCGTAAATGGACGTCTCAAACAGACGCTCTTTTAGCTTGCGTTTCTGCTACCAACGTTCTCCTAATAAACTGTTACTTCATACGCATTCTATAATGAGCGTCTCATCAAACGCTTCTCTGCCCCTGCGTCCGTGTTTCTAAACGCTTTCATAAGGGAACGTTTTTTGTTAACGCCCACGTACAAGAGCGTGCGAGTATATATAAGTTTTGGAGAAAAAGTTCTCTGGAACAATAGTTATACTCGCCTCAAACCTATATTTCCTCCTCTGTTGCGGTTGATTTTGGGCGACCAAAGAGTAAATTTAATCTTTACTCTTTGGTCTACTCGCCCGCTGCAGTTGCTCTCATGAAGTATTATTATTAAAGACCGATTATGGTAATACTGCGCTATCAATTGCAGTGGAAGGTAATCACTTGGAACTTGTTTTGCTAATGGTTATGAATAATGATAGACTGCTATTATATCCAAATGGAAGCGGTCATGTTACATGTACCTACCACTTGTTACCGCTTCAATCAACGGAGATGAGGAAATATTGCGTTTTCTTTTTTCAGTGATAGATTTAAAGCAACTGAGCAATACATATGTTGGCCAAATTGTTTGTTATATTTATTTTATTTCCGACCACAATTTTTCCCTACTCATATCAGTTTCTTCCCTTCTAATAGCAATACTATATTTCTTTTTTAGTAGTAGTTAAAAGCAGTTTTATAAATGATACCACTATTTCACACTGTTATCTGTTGTTCTATATTCCATTCTTTAACAAATACACATACTGATCGTTCTTTAACAAATACACATACTGATCGAAGGACTGTTCGGTATCCTAGTTATTACAAAAAATTAAGGATATTTAGTATTTGATACCTAGTAAATGTCCAATAAATTATTTTTATATCTAATATTTAAAATATTAAAGATTGGTACCTTGATCCTTAAAAGACCGTCAAGTTAAACAGTTGATTAACATTTTGTTACTATGATAATTAAAATTAATAATAAACAATAATTACTTAACAACGTTAAATCCAACAGTTATTAGTAGATTAATGTAACGGCCATAATTAATTTAAACATAAAAATTTAATTCTAAGAATTAAACCATAACTCTTATCATCTTCCTCCTCTGTTCACTGATGGTGTATGGGTCTGTTAGCGGCGGTTGTTCACGGTTTTTCGTCATATATTTTTTCCATAATTCCATCTAATTTTTTACAGACCGTATCGAGTCCCAACGAGAAAACACATTCATTCTCTGCCTTTTTTTTCCTCTTTTCTTCCTCTAACTCACTAATTGTTTCTTTAAAAACATCAGATTTCTCTTTTTCTTGTTGGCGAGTTGCTAAATCATTCCCCAGATCCATGAATTTTGATCGGATTGCA
Organism: Papaver californicum; assembly: GCA_023531435.1. Lineage (NCBI taxonomy): Eukaryota > Viridiplantae > Streptophyta > Magnoliopsida > Ranunculales > Papaveraceae > Papaver > Papaver californicum. The sequence goes on along the minus strand of JAJJMC010018431.1, from coordinate 1,295 downwards.
TCTTAAGATCCATGAATTTCTCCGATTATCAGTAACTCGTTGCAAGGACAAATAAATAAACAAAGAAGAAGTGGTGCTATTTCGATGGAGAGAAGCTGGAACAAAGTCTTGGCCGAGAGAAAAGAAGAGAAATAATAGGAGGATCTGTTGGGTGTTGACAGTAAAACAAAGAGGGGTTCAAGGAATTGAGAAGTTGAAATAGAGAATTAGAAGATGGAAGGAAATATGGTAGTTTTATGGATGATTCCTGTGAGTACTTGCCAACCCAAGATTTGGCTGGGGTTTGATCATAAACTGAAGCAACAGATAGACTTGGAATTGTGATAGCTTGGGTCGAGAAATTCAGACAAAATTGCCAGGTTCTGATGTCGTGAAAGAATGGGTTGGTGTTGTTTGTTTGTTGAGATGGGTTCTGGTGGTTAGAGAGATTCGGCTAGAGTTTGAGGTAGAGATAAACAAGGATAATTAAACCTATGAAGATTAAACTTATTCATTAACCGGCAGTTAGGTCAATGTTTATCTTGACGGTCTCTGATGGGTCAAGGTATCAACCCTTAATATTTTAAATATTGGGTACTAAAATAATATATTGGACATTTGTTGGGTACCAAACATTAAATAGCCCCAAAAATTATTGCCAGACAAAGAAAAAACCAAGAACAAAAAAGTGAAATCTACTGTCAGATCCTTTTTTCCCACTTTTTTCACTCACAAACCCACGGGCGAAAAAATACACTAACGTACCCATTTCCTCGATAAAAATTATTCACAAACCCATATTTTTAAAATATATTTTGTCTGTGATTTCTTTTCTAATGACGAAAAAAACTTTTTTTTCACAAAAACAGAGAGACTAGATAGAGGCGAGATGAGAAGTTTGATTTTAGGTTTTAGTTTGATTTTTCATTTGATGATTGAGATCCTGTTCATACTTGGCATGTGGTGTTCTTCGTCTTCTTCATGTGTTAAGCAAATTTAGGGAAAATCTATTGATTGACATCAACAAAGTAACAATGGGATGAATCTTTTCAAGAACAAATTATATCCTTGTTCAATTTTTGTTCTTGGAGGAAGAAGAAATCTAATACTTGGGTCATTATTTTATTCTTTATTGTTTTTTATCTTGTGGTTTTTGCTACTGCAATGATTTTGAATAATTTTCCTAAAATTCTATCCATGAAATTTTTGTAATTCGATCTATTGGTGGAATTTCTTTTCAACCTTTAACAGAGAATCCATTGTTTGGTTTGCACTTATGTGCATTTTATTATAATATCCTTCTACAAACATTATTT